>NW_021028820.1:42625-118246 GCF_004153795.1 Camellia sinensis | reverse complement strand
TCTAATTGACTTTCATTTAGAGTAGAATAACATATGGAAAATGGAAGAAAGATTAAGAGTGGAATTAATATTAAAGTGAAAACCATATAATTAAAGTTGAAAACCATAGAATTAAAAATGACTAACCATATAATTAAAAGACATATAGAATTATAAAATTACACATAAATTAAAGGCATATACTTTGATACATTCAAAAACTAATAGCATACTACATTAAAATGAAACTTCAAATTCAAAACTTTACAACTCGCTGTTTAAATTGCCACAAGTGTTTCGAACAAGGTCCGATTGGAGATGAGGAATGTGTTTGCCTATCTCTAATGTTATGAGGCATTGAATGAATCCATAAGTTCAGTAGTTCTCTCCTGTAACATTGTTACATGGGGACTGTCACGATTTTGATCATAATTGAAATCTTTTACTCCATTGTTCATTCCCGCTCATCTTCAATGATCATATTATGTAGAATTATGCACGCCTTCATAATATATTTAAGTATTTTGTATTCAAAAACGTGCTGGTCGACGCACAATTTGCCCAAGTCGTGCTGGAAGCACTCCAAATGGCACGTTCTACAGTCTTTCTGTCGCCTCTTGAGCTGGCAGCAAAAAGTTTTTTCTTATTTCCTTGAGGAGAAGGAATGTTTTTCACAAATGTGACCATTGTGGATATTATGACCATCGGCGAGATAGTATCCCATTGTATATTCATTACCATTGGATTTTGGTGTAATTCGACTGCAGGAGCACGCCCTGAGCAAGTTCGGTCAAATACAAAAAGACCTTTTCTAGCACGTTGAATCATATGAGACCCCAGGTAATCCAAAAAAATGCATGCCAAATCTTAAAAGATCATATGATGCAACAGCTGTCCAAAATAATTGTTTGGGTTCATGAATGTGACCAGTATACATACCTTTCAACGCAAGCGGACAATTTTTCATTTCCAATGCATAAACAATCAATACCTCCCCAGCATTCCAGGAAATTCCACGACTTTCACCAAACCTGCTAGTAGTTAGCGATTGCATTGCTGTTTTGGTGACCTCAAAATTACTCATTTAGAAAAAATATTCCAACAACTGCTTTTAACATAAAATATTTACGTGATGTCTTTCTATTGGCACGTGCTTGTCTCCATTCTCACATATTCATCCATAATTCAGCGGGCTATCCTACAGCCGCATGCTACAGGTGCAACGTTTCTTCTGACAGAGAAGACAACCAGCTTTCCCAGCAGCACACTTTCTTTTTTTGAGAACACGTTATGGGTGCGCTTCTACTGCAGTTGATTCGGAAAACGTGACGCTATCATCCGAAACCGTCCCTTTCGAAACTAGCTCAGGACGGATCTACAGGCGATTCAGGCCAATTAGGTGAGACCAAAGCCTTTCAATGACCTTGTATGATCCACGATTGATTGACTTTCGACTCGAACCAGACCACGCCGTGAGCTTGTCCATTTCCTAATCTTAGTGTGTTCTTTATCCATAGTACTTAGGCTTTTGAGCATCTCAACATCTCATCAATCATTCGGAGTAGTCAGAAGTCATTACAAGCATATCATAAAAGAGATATTGGAAAGGCCATAGAGAGAGATATGGAAGTTTGGTGAGTAGAAAATTGAGTTGAGGATAAGATCAAAGAATAAGGGAATGGTCTTATTATTAATAGAAAAAAGTATAAAAACTGACTTGCAAAAATATGGACCGTTGGAAAATATGAGTTGTAAAAATTTATTGAGCGTTGTAAAAATTTTGGAAAAAAATATGACCGTTTGTAAAAAATATTGAACCTTTACAAAATCATGACCGTTGAAAAAATATGACCATTTTGAAAAATACGGATAGTTGAAAAATGTAAACTTTCACAAAATATAATTATATTTAGAAGAATGAAAAATAATAATTTGAAAGAAGTTAGTTTTTTTTTTTTAGATTGGAAAGAAGGTAGTTAAAGTATAAGAATATTTTAATAGAAGATAGCTAAAGTAGATAGCCTTGTTGGAGTGTATATTAAAAAAATGACTAGCTAAAATAGTAAAGTAAAATTTTGAATAGCTATTTTAACTAGCCTTGCTGGAGATGCTCTTATAAATTATCCCCGATTTAAGACTCGCTAGTTATTATTAAAAAATTATTATAAATTATCCTATCACCTTTTTAATTTCTTACGTTTTTTCTATAAAAATTAAAAAATTATTAAAATAATCAGCCACTTAAACTGGTTCGGACTGGTGGCTCGGACCCGGTGGGGGTTCATAGGTGTACGAAAGCCCTCTCTAGCTTTCTCTCTCTCTCTCTCTCTCTCTCTCACAAGGAGGAAGAAGAAGAAGAAAGCCCTCCCTTCCCTGCTACTACCAATCTCTCTCCTATTCCCCGGCGAACTATCGAATCCACACCCTTCTCTTCTCTCTCTCTTGTCTGTGCTGCGAATGCGCTTCAAAGACCTCGAATTTTGATAAGCTTTCTTCCAACACCACCATGAACGCCCCAATCATCGGTACCTTTATCTATCTATCTATCTATGTATCTATCTCTGTGTGTGTGTGAGTATTTGTTGTAGAAAAGTAGGGTTTTTTTTTTTTCTTTTGAATTTGTTGTTACTTGTTAAAATGGTGATGGTGGTGATTGTTGTTTTGTTTTGTTTTGTATGGGTGTGTGGGGTTTGTGAAGACCCATTGCAGGGAGATTTTCCGGAAGTGATAGAGGAGTATTTGGAAAATGGGGTCACGAAATGCATCGCCTTTAATCGCAGAGGAACCCTTCTTGCCGGTAATTCCTTTCACTCCTCTTTTTTCAACTTCTCAATTTTTCTGCCCTTTTTTTGCTCTACTTCCATTCCTAATATATATATATATATATATATTTTAAAATTTTTGGTGTTTTCATGTGTATATATCATTCACACTTTTTATTTGATTATTTAATTTACCCAAAAAAAATATACTCACTTTTTTAACAGAACACACCTAAGAGTTATCCTATAAAATCTACAGAAGATAATGAAGATTCACAAATCTTCCCTTGAACCCAAATATTGAAACTATGCAATAATGACATCTGCATTCTATGTATATCAGTCTCTATGTCTTCAAAACTTTGTCGATTCCTCAACCGCCAAATACACCGCATAAGCACATTGGGGCCACCTCCCATGCACTCTCTACCCTTTTCAATTGGCGGCCGCCTGCCGTACATTTATGGTTCTTGTCACCATCCACTGTATAAACCAAAAAATAGAAAAAAAAGAGCCAAAAATCCGTCTTTCCTGATTATCAATTATGAGAATAGAATCAGTTGTCATCCGTACAAAGAAAGACACCTTTTATAGGAACCCTAGTTAACAAATACTCTTTTATGAAAATGAAATTCCCCAAAGCACCCAAAAGGTAGGAGTAGAAGGACTTAACTAAGATACTCCCATTTCCATCCGTCCACACCATCAATTATTCTCCATCTTCTTGTATATCAGTCATATGTAATCATTAAACAACATTGTCAAGAAAGAATACCATGGTCTCACATCGATTCCAAGCCTCAATCTGGAAAATTTGAGTCTTGCTCCCTGCTATCTCTATTTCTGTTATCTTTTCATTTGGTAAAGGAGTTGTAGAATATAATTAAGTATTGGTAGGTGAGATGCTGCCATAGTCTTTTCCATTACATCGTGGCAACCAGATATATCTTGCTTCCCCCCTTCCTCCTTTTGCATTTCTTCAATAATTCTTGGATTATCAGCTTTTAGTTGTTTCGACTAAAGAAGTTTTGGTGTATATCAAACAATGTAAGGTATCTTTGAATCCCAGTTGATCACTTTGGAAAATTCTTTTGCTCTCTTTCAGCTGGGTGCATGGATGGAAGCTGCGTTATTTGGGATTTTGAGACCAGGGGCATTGCTAAGGAACTCAAGGATAAGGATTGTGTTGCTGCCATAACAAGTGTCTGTTGGTCAAAGTATGGTCACCGCATACTTGTGTCCGCCATGGACAAATCAATAACGCTTTGGGATGTTGTCAAAGGAGAGAAGATAACAAGAACAGTTCTGCCTCAAGCTCCCTTCCAAGCTTATCTACACCCTGGTTCCTCTACCCCATCTCTTTGCCTGGCATGCCCGTTCTCAACTGCTCCCATGATTGTTGACTTGAACACTGAAAGCACAACTGTCCTTCCAGTCTCATTACCTGAGACGGACACAGGATCTGCTCCTCCATCACGCAATAAATTCTCAGATGGATCAGCTGCTTTTACTCCAACTTCTGCGTGCTTTAACAAGTGCGGTGATCTGGTCTATGTGGGAAACTCTAAAGGAGAAATACTCATAATAGATCACAAAAATGTTCGAGTGCTTGGTGTTGTTCCCATTTCTGCTGGTTATGTGATAAAGGATATTGCATTTGTTTAGCAGGAAGGACAATATCTTCTTACAAACTCAAATGACCGGACAATCAGGATCTATGAGAACCTTCTGCCCCTGAAAGATGGACTTAAAGCCCTTGATGAATCAAGCAAAATCCCAGATGAGCTAGATGGGGTTGAGAATTTTAAAGCTGTTGGAGCAAAGTGCCTAGCATTATTCAGAGAGTTTCAAGATGCCATCACCAAAATACATTGGAATGCTCCATGTTTTAGTGGTGATGGTGAGTGGGTTGTTGGTGCTTCTGCTAACAGATATGAGCACAAGATCTACATATGGGATAGAGCTGGACATCTTGTAAAAATCCTTGAAGGTCCAAAGGATGGGTTGTTAGAATTAGCATGGCATCCTGTCCACCCTATTGTTGTCTCTGTTTCCCTAGGTGGCTTGGTGTATATTTGGGCTAAAGATTATACTGAGAACTGGAGTGCATTTGCTCCGGATTTCAAGGAACTTGAGGAAAATGAGGAGTACGTAGAACGAGAAGACGAATTTGATCTGATACCGGAAACTGGAAAGGTAAGAGAAGAAAGCCTACTTGGGTAGCTCTTCCTTTGTTTATTCTTTTGCTTCTATAATGTATATGCGTACTTGCAGGTGAAAGAATCAGATGTTAATGAAGATGATGAAGTTGATATTATGTCAGTGGAGAAGGATGATTTCAGTGATTCAGATATGTCACAGGGAGAAATATGTTTTTTGCCCGCCATTCCCTGCCCTGATGTTCCTGAACAGCTAGACAAGTGTGTAGAAAGTTCTTCAAAGCTGGTGGACAGCAACCATTCTGGTTTGCTTCTTTCAGAGGAGGCAGGGCAGAATGGACAGGCAATGAACCATGAAGCAAGTCCAATTGAAGGTAAGATTACGCCTTGCCTGTTTATATATATATATACTATTAAGTTATCCTAAAACTTATTTTCAAAGAGTAGGCTTCAGTGGTCTTGTTTGTTTGTGATTTAAGACCGTGACCTGGCAACTTCTGTATTGGATTAATTCCTCCCCAACTACAAGTGAGCTAAATGATAAAGACGTTTCTAAAACCTATATTGAGGATTTCATATGGATATAAACAAGCATGTAGGATTCATTGTCATAAGGGATCCGAATGACTTTTTTACGTGTTGGCTGTCGGCTACCTAACACACAACAATCCCGGCGGAGTTAAGAGCCAAATAGATTACTTTTTAGTGAGGAAAGTGGACCATCTAGAATGCAATGACTGTAAGGTGGTTCCTGGAGAGAGCCTAACGTCTCAATATAGGATTTTAGTACTAGATTTATTGTTAAAATTCACCTACTACACACCTACCACTACCACCTACTACACACTCACCTACTTCACCTACTCCTCACCTACTCCATACCTACTACACACTCACCTATTCTCTTCCCACATCCTCTCTTCTATATATAGGAATCATTGTAATATAACATTCAATAAATCAATAATACAATTCTCTATTTTTTTCTTTTTTTATACATTAAATTTTACATGGTATTAGAGCTATAAGATTTAAGCCTATATTTCTTTCTCACCGGCGGGCAGTCGGCCGGCAACCTTGCCTTCACTGCCCGCTGGAGTTTTTCTACACATACCTTCACTTCGCTGCATCTTCAACTCTCTCTCTCTGTATTGAAATTCAGGGAGAAAGACAGACACACACACATGGGCTAGTCTCTCAGTCCTCTCTTGGTGTTCGAACTCGCCCCAAGTCCTTTGCAGAGACTCCGACCAGCACCACCTCGCCAAAACCACCGATCCTCACAACCAACCATAGAAGCCATAGCAGCAAGCAACTCACACCAGTCCTCTTCTCAGCCATCACACACATAGACGGAGAACCACTGTTGCTCCACCGTCGTCAACCGCTGTGAACCACCGTGGACCACCAAGGGACCTGCGATTCGAACTGGTTTCCTAAAGGATGCAAAGCCTGTTCAACTCAAGGAGGGTTAGGAAATTACTATTTCCACTGATTACAGCATAGAAGGGAATGCGGAGATGATCTCCATGAGCTACAAAAAGCTGCCTGTCGACGTGAAGCCTGGGAATACCATCTTATGTGCAGATGGCACTATCAGTCTTACGGTCTTGTCTTGTGATCCAGCTGCTAGAACAGTGAGATGCTGTTGCCAGAACACTGCTGTCTTAGGTGAGAGGAAGAATGTGAATCTTCCTGGTGTTGTGGTGGATCTTCCTACACTTACAGAGAAGGACAAGGAAGACATCCTGGAATGGGGTGTTCCTAACAACATTGATATGATTGCTCTCTCTTTTGTGCGCAAGGGCTCGGATCTTGTTAATGTCCGAAAGGTTCTTGGGATTCATGCCAAGCATATACAATTGATGTCCAAGGTTGAGAACCAGGAGGGAGTTATCAACTTTGATGAAATCTAGCTGGGTCTCTCTTTGCAACGCACATGGGGGGCACCCACTCAATCAATCTCTCTCTCTCTCTCGGGCATTGTTTCTCTCTCTCTCCCTTTAAACCCTCTCTTTTCCTTTCTTTTTCTTTTAATATTTATCTCCACTACCTTTTGTCTTTCAAATAAAATAAAATTCCTCATAGCCCCTGCTTGACACACCACCCCACTTTCTTGTTATTATATTTTATTTCCTTTACCACCACTCTCTCTGTCTCGATGGTCATCTGCAAAGCTTCAAATAAAATAAATAAACCCATGTGAGACTTGAATACTGGAACCACTACTGTCCTTCCAGTCTCATTGCCTGAGATGGTTACTGTACACAATAAATTGTCAGATGGATCTGCTTGTTGTACTCCAACCTCTGCATGCTTTAACAATTATGGAGATATGGTTTATGTGGGGAACTCTGAAGGAGAAATACTTGTGATAGATCACAAAATGCTTCGAGTTCATGGTGTTGTTCCTATTTCTGCGGGTTCCCTCATAACAAATATTATGTTTAGCAGGAAGGACAATATGTTCTTACGAACTCAAATGACCGGACAATCAGGATCTATGAGAACCTTCTGCCCCTGAAAGATGGACTTAAAGCCCTTGATGAATCAAGCAAAATCCCAGATGAGCTAGATGGGGTTGAGAATTTTAAAGCTGTTGGAGCAAAGTGCCTAGCATTATTCAGAGAGTTTCAAGATGCCATCACCAAAATACATTGGAATGCTCCATGTTTTAGTGGTGATGGTGAGTGGGTTGTTGGTGCTTCTGCTAACAGATATGAGCACAAGATCTACATATGGGATAGAGCTGGACATCTTGTAAAAATCCTTGAAGGTCCAAAGGATGGGTTGTTAGAATTAGCATGGCATCCTGTCCACCCTATTGTTGTCTCTGTTTCCCTAGGTGGCTTGGTGTATATTTGGGCTAAAGATTATACTGAGAACTGGAGTGCATTTGCTCCGGATTTCAAGGAACTTGAGGAAAATGAGGAGTACGTAGAACGAGAAGACGAATTTGATCTGATACCGGAAACTGGAAAGGTAAGAGAAGAAAGCCTACTTGGGTAGCTCTTCCTTTGTTTATTCTTTTGCTTCTATAATGTATATGCGTACTTGCAGGTGAAAGAATCAGATGTTAATGAAGATGATGAAGTTGATATTATGTCAGTGGAGAAGGATGATTTCAGTGATTCAGATATGTCACAGGGAGAAATATGTTTTTTGCCCGCCATTCCCTGCCCTGATGTTCCTGAACAGCTAGACAAGTGTGTAGAAAGTTCTTCAAAGCTGGTGGACAGCAACCATTCTGGTTCGCTTCTTTCAGAGGAGGCAGGGCAGAATGGACAGGCAATGAACCATGAAGCAAGTCCAATTGAAGGTAAGATTACGCCTTGCCTGTTTATATATATATATATATATACTATTAAGTTATCCTAAAACTTATTTTCAAAGAGTAGGCTTCAGTGGTCGTGTTTGTTTGTGATTTAAGACCGTGACCTGGCAACTTCTGTATTGGATTAATTCCTCCCCAACTACAAGTGAGCTAAATGATAAAGACGTTTCTAAAACCTATATTGAGGATTTCATATGGATATAAACAAGCATGTAGGATTCATTGTCATAAGGGATCCGAATGACTTTTTTACGTGTTGGCTGTCGGCTACCTAACACACAACAATCCCGGCGGAGTTAAGAGCCAAATAGATTACTTTTTAGTGAGGAAAGTGGACCATCTAGAATGCAATGACTGTAAGGTGGTTCCTGGAGAGAGCCTAACGTCTCAATATAGGATTTTAGTACTAGATTTATTGTTAAAATTCACCTACTACACACCTACCACTACCACCTACTACACACTCACCTACTTCACCTACTCCTCACCTACTCCATACCTACTACACACTCACCTATTCTCTTTCCACATCCTCTCTTCTATATATAGGAATCATTGTAATATAACATTCAATAAATCAATAATACAATTCTCTATTTTTTTCTTTTTTTATACATTAAATTTTACATTTATGCTTCAAAGGGCAATACCAAGCTAGGAAGGATAGTGGGCGTCATAGGATGAGATGGTGGGAGCTAAAAAGGGATAAAATAAAAATATTTAAGAATAAAATGGATAAAGAAGGTACTTGAAACTTGGAAGATGATCCTAATACTATGTGGAACTCGATGGTCAATTGTATGAGGAGAATCTCAAGAAAAGTTCTTGTAGAGTCAAAAGGAAAGGGACCAAACTCAAGGGAAACTTGTGGGTGGAGGGAAGAGGTTCAATCGGTAGTTAAGGCGAAAAAAGAGTGCTTTAAGAAGTGGCAGAAGGATAGAACTAAAAAAAATCTTAAGAGCTATAGATTGGCTAATGAGGAGGTCAAGAAAATAGTGAGAGGTTAAGTTGAAAGCTTATGATGACCTATATACTAGATTAGATAGTAAAGAAGGAGAGAACAGGGTATACAAACTTGTTAAGATAAGGAGAGCAAAATAAGAGATTTTAATCAAGTTAAATACATCAAGAGTGAGGATTCTAAGGTATTAGTAAAGGATGAAGAGATTAAGGAGAGGTGGAAGAACTGTTTTGAGAAACTGTTAAACAAGGAACATGCGCTAATAGGGGAGGAAATAGTCAGTAATAAGGAAAACCAAGACTATAGGTTATATTGCAAGATTATGAACTTTGAAGTGGAGATTGCATTTAAGAAGATGAAATCAAATAAGGTTTTAGGACTTGATGATATTCCTATTGAAATTTGGAAGTGTTTGGGTAAGAAGTGGGTGGCTTGGTTAACTATGTTGTTTAGTAAGATTTTGTTGATTAGTAACATGCCAGATGAGTGGAGAAAGAATATTTTAGTACCAATCTATAAGAATAAAGGAGATATCCAAAATTGCAATAATTATAAAGGAATCAAGCTAATGTGTCATATAATAAAAGTGTGGGAGAGGGTGATGGAACGTCGATTGTGAGATATAACAGAGGTGTCAGAGAATTAATTTGGGTTTATGCCTGATAGGTCAACAATGGAAGTGATTTATCTTTTGAGGAGAGTAATATAAAAGTATTGAGAAAATAAAAGAGACATTCATATCGTGTTTATCGATCTTGAGAAAACGTATGATAAAGTGCCTCGGGATATAATCCGGTGGGTGTTAGAGAAGAAAATGGGTGACAAAAGGTTACATTGATGTGATTAGGGACATATATGAAGGGATGGTGACCACTATTAGATCGCTTTTTGGAGTGACAAATAAATTTTCAATTACTGTAGGGTTACACCAAGGAATCTACCTTAAGTCCTTATTTTTTTCTTTAGTTATGAATGAGTTAACGAGAAATATTCAGGATGATGTGTCATGGTGTATGCATTTTGCAGATGATATCGTGTTAGTGGATGAGACTAGAGAACAAGTTAACACTACGTTGGAGATTTGGATAGAAGCACTTGAATCTAAAAGAATTCAGATAAGCAGAACTTAGACAGAATATATGGAGTGTAAATTTAGTAACAGTAACAATGAAAGCAGAGAAGAAGTGAAGATTAAGAACCAAGAACTACCTAAGAGTGAACATTTTCGTTATTTAGGATTGATTTTCACAACAGCGGGAGAGATTAATGCAGATGTGGTCCATAGAATTAAGGCGAGATGGCTTAAATGGAGAAGTGCGTCTGGGGTACTGTGTGATAAACAAGTACCCACTAGACTAAAAGAAGAGTTCTATAGAACGGCTATTAGACCAGCGATGTTGTATGGGACGGAGTGTTGGGCAACCAAGAAACAATATGTAAATAAGATGAGTGTTGCTGAGATGAGAATGTTAAGGTGGATGTGTGACAAGACTAAAAAGACAGAATTATAAATGAGTGTATTCGGAAATGGGTAGGAGTGGCACTGATAGATGATAAGTTTATAGATTGAGATGGTTTACATATTCAATGGAGACCAACAGAGGCAGTAATGAAGAGATGCGATGCAGTGACGGTAAATGGAAGTGCTAGGGGACGGAGTAGACCTAAATTGACGTTGACTAGAGTAGTAAATAGAGATATGAATATACTTAATTTGATTAACGAAATGGCCTTTGATAGAGCCGCGTCGAGAAAAAGGATTAATGTAGCCGATCCTATTTGACGGGACTTAAGGTTTGGTTTGATTATACACAAGCATGTATGTGTATTATATTAAGCTTTGTTATGGATGTGATGATTATATGTTTCCTATAGGTTGGGGTGATGTATTAGGTGATGTGTATTATTGGCAAAGAGGGTTAACTCCATTGGGTCTTTGTGCTTTGTTATCAGAAATCAAAATGCTAAAGAAGGAAATATTGTTTTCTTTTTCCATCAGTCAAGAAATCTGTTGAAATTCTTTTGCTTGACATGGTATTGGAAGATACAAATTTGTCCCCTCTTGCTTGACTGTTATACACTACATGATAGTAATGTATGTGATTCCTGCATCATGGATGGTAGGAAGAGGAAAATGACTTCACTCTCTCTATCTCTCTCTCTCCACAAGTAAAGTGCAAATGAACACATCTAATATGCTTATATAATCATACTAGAGTTTTGACTCTACTGCAAGTGGACATCTTATTTGGGATAAATAATATTCTAAATGTTTCTTTTTAGTTTCCATGTTTAATTTGACTTGACTTGTATGCAGTGATGGATAATTCTGCTGCTGAAGATACACGACCACACTTGAAAAGAAGACGGAAACCTTCAGAGAAGGTGTTGGAGTTGCAGGCTGAGAAGGTGCGAAAACCCTTAAAGAAGATAAATCCATCCGGTAAATCGTCAAAAATAAAAGACAAACCTGTCATTGAACAGGATACTGTATTTGCAGATGATGTTAGTGAATGAGTATCATTAGATAAAAAATGCTTCCATCATTGAGTTTGTACTTTGAAAAATTTCTTCGTCCCAGCTGGATTATTAAGTATAATTTATTGTTTTTAAAGATAGTGGTTATGGCATATTTATCTTAATCTTTTTAAATATATATATATATATATTTACTTGTCCTATAAAAATGTGTCTATTTTTCAACTACTTCTTCAATCAATGTCATGATTTACGGAATTCTTGAACCTAAGGGGATTGACACTCATTCAGCCATTCTTCCTGTAGCATAAAACATGGGGAAAAACTACTCTCCCTCTCCCTCTCCCTATATACGTCATCCTGTAGGTCAAAGCTCATTCATACGCCATAGTCAATGTGTTGAGTTTGTTTGGTGTTAAGTTTCTGTTTCTAATACCTTTAATGGTTTGTGAAAGGAATTGATGTACCTTTTTGGTGTTGAATTTCTGTGAATTAGATTGGATGTCGATGTTGCAAGGATTCTTGTGCTCTTGTACAATCTGAACTGCATTTTGATGAGGAATTAATAGCAGATTCACACTGAAATATTTGTAGTCAATGTGAAAAGTATTTGCATGTCTTGACGTAAAGGCATTGAGTGATGATATAAATTTTACTTGTTTTATATATATATATATATTCATGGTAGGACCTTAGGAGTAGAATGCCCCTTATTTACTTTACACACATGGATGTAAATGTACAAAGAGAATTAATTTTTAGCATCCTAGTGGAACCCTAAGTGTAGTAGATGTAAACCCCAAGAGCCACAATGACCAGAAGAGCTGCTCCCACATTCACCACTAATTGTCTCTCTTCTTCGGTCAGGGATAGGCCTCCCTTGCCAACAACTCTCTGCACTGCCTGCTTATATTTCTCTAATTCAAAACCATCACCACCACCACTGCCGCCACTGGAACTTGCATCTGTGATTTGCTTCACTTTTGCAAAATATGAGTAGTCCTTTGCTTTTTCTTCTTTCTGTGCACCAACAGTTCCTTCAATAGTACTGTCTTTCTCTTTCTTGCCAGCCTTCTTCATAACAACATTTTCAGGCTTATTTTTGAGACTGCTACTGTCTTTTTCCTTTGTTTGCATAATAATAGGCTTTTCCATAACAATCTCCGTCATTTTCGGCCTCCCTTTCGGTTCACTCTCTTTTCTGGCATTAATGCCCTCCTCTTGAACAATACGTTTTGGAGCACTAGTTTTTGACCCAATTGCCCGCTCCTTCTTGTCCTGTTGTTTCTCAACCCCCTCTGCCATCTCACTTGTACTTGAAGTCGCTTTGGGATCAGGAGTTGCAGCAGCAGCAGCAGCAACACCACCTTTCTGAGGGGTCGGTTCTTTTGATCCCTTCTTCCCATATTCATATTCTGACTCTGAGTGGGCAATCATCTTGGGACGAGGGGTGTCAATGTAATCCTTTTGAGCTTGACCTGGTAGTGGTACTCTTGCAGAAGTTTCCTGAGGTCTTGGAGATTGAACAGTAGTAGTGGTGGTGGTGGTGATCTTGTCATCTACTTCTGATCTTCTCTTGGGATCACTTGTGAAACGATCTGTCGTATCCTCCTGAATCTTACCATACCTTGGCTGCTTGTCCATGGTGTCACGTTGAGGGCGCAAAGGCGCTTCCAGGGTGGTGGTTTTGGCAGCTTCTTCGGATTTGGATATGGGTTTGGCTTTGGGATCGACTTGAGATTTCTTGGGCATTGTAATGGTGAGAGTTCCGATTGCAGACTCGAATTTGGCACGAATAGCCCTCATGTTACAATCTTCTGGGATATTGCAGAAGTTTCCTGAGGTCTTGGAGATTGAACAGTAGTAGTGTTTGCTCCTTTTTTTTTTTTTTTTTTTTTTTTACCGCCCTCCGGTAACCCTGAGGGTGTTTATGCCTTCTGTTGAAATCTTGATTTGGTCCTTCATGAAATCTGCAAATAATTATATTAATCGAGACCATGAAACCTTAAAAGTAGTTATTTAATTATAGTTAATGTAAGAAATGCTAGCTAGGTATTACAAACGGGTGGGTTTTCGTTGTTCCTGCCACGCCTCCCATTTGCATCCCGGGTTTATTTCGTCTTTTTATTTTTTAAAAATAAATTAAAATTAATGTCAATAAAATAAAACAAACCTACAAAAATCCAAAGACTTAAAAGATAAAAATAAATAATAATAAAAAAAAGTGTGGTTTTTAAATTAAATAATTTTTTTTTTTGCTAAAAGGCTTGTTTGGCAGGGAAGGTATTGTTTGTGAGAATCTATTACCCTCTGTAGTTATTGTTTTGCACGTAGCCTTTTAAGCCCAAAGGCCTTGTTTGGAAACAAGTTTTTTTAGTAATTTTTTGACTTCTTGACTAAAATGTGATGTAAAAAAAACTAGTATGTTTGTGATGAATTTTTGACTTTTTATAAAAAGATGTAAAAAAAAAAAAAAAAAAAAAAGATAAAAAAAAAAAAAAAAAGGAATCTTTGATTTTTTGGTATGAGTTTTTAACTTTTTGATTTTTTTAGTAACTTTTTAATTTTTTGACTAAAAATGACAGTTGACAAACGAGGTATCAACTTAACTTCTAAAAAAGCCAAAAAAATAAATAAAAAATAAAAAATGTCTAAATGGGTAAAGAAAGGAAGGGATACGCACCGAGAGGAAGATAAACAAATAAAATGTGAGATTGCTCATATTCTTTCCATTCGAATTTTGGGCTGAAATCTTCATATACGGGTCGGACTCCTCTTCCACCCGATCCCATTCTCTTTCAAATCTATAATAGTTTGTCTAATTCTCTCTCTCTCTCTCTCTCTCTCTTTTAGACCACACTCTGATGATTGAATTCAATCTTTTGACGTGAACTGTATGTTGTGTTGTTGGTCTCCTTTCTCTGTTTGGTTTGGTTTATATAAATAGTACACATTCATAGTGTTTTCTTTTTAACCACCATTGTTGAAGATTACAAGTTTAGCTTATTCCTGTTTTGTTTCTTTTAACTTAAGCTATTCCAATTTGGTTGCCTTGGGTTTTTTATGTTTATTTGTTTGGGTTTGATTTTGGCCTTTCCTCTCTTCTTTGCGTGGTTGGTTCTTTGTTTGCCCTCTACTCTTTGCCAAATCTATCTAATAGCAATCCCATGATGTTAGACTTGGCATACCCACCACGCCTATTTCCCCACCAAGTTTTCTTTTTTAGAATAGAAAGCCTACGGTAAAAGAATTGAGCAATGGTAGAGGGCCACAAAAAGTGTGGCTTAAATGGCTCAAAATTGTCAAAACGATGTCGTTTTAGACGTAAAACGACGCAAAACGACATCGTTTTGGTAATTTTGAGCCATTTGAGCCACACTTTTTATGGCCCTCAAACATTTTTCAAAAGAATTGTACCCAAAAAAATGTCATGAATTTTATTTATCATAAAAAAAAAAAACGTCATGAATTTTAAATTCATGGTGCATAAATTAAGTTGATGTTGTGGAGCCGCACTTTAAGTGAATCTTTACCATCCACTATAAATTTTAAATTTTTTATTTTTTTTAGGTCTTTTTTTTTTTTTTTTTTTTTTTTTTTTTTTTTTGGGAGGGGAGAGGGGATGGTGGTATTGTTATTTTTGGAACTCAGTTGTGTTACATGAATAAAATAATGTTATATTAAAAAAAAAAAATTTGATATGACTGCATTACAAGTATATCACTTTAAGTCCAAACCAAAGAACCCTCTAATGTGATTGATAACTACAAAAATGTCACTGCCATATCATTCTAGTGACAAATTCAACATAAATTTTTCATAAGAATAACTTTTTTTACATGGAGAACTTTGGGAGGGGAGAGGGGATGGTGGTATTGTTATTTTTGGAACTCAGTTGTGTTACATGAATAAAATAATGTTATATTAAAAAAAAAAAAATTGATATGACTGCATTACAAGTATATCACTTTAAGTCCAAACCAAAGAACCCTCTAAGGTGATTGATAACTACAAAAATGTCACTGCCATATCATTCTAGTAACAAATTCAACATAAATTTTTCATAATAACAACTTTTTTTACATGGAGAACGTCATTCAGTTTTATATAAAATTTTGCAAAAAAACTATAGGACAATGTCATTTGTATATTAAAATTTAAAGACATCTTAATGAACTCTTTATTTTAAAGTGATAAGCTCAAAATTCAACCAAGTCATTATATATAAATTTTCTGTATAGATTTATATTTGTATATCATCACTCTTACTTCTCTTTATTTTATTTTTTTGTGCCCCACAGCTATTAGAGTTAGATTACTATATCATATAGAGATGCCACCCCCATTAATTTGAATTTCAGACCTTAGGCATTTAAATGCCCTTTCATAATCACTTGAGCTACAGCTTGAGCCACCACTCATGCTACATATCTAAAAAAATTATCCAAATATATCCATTTATTTTAAACCAAAAACTCATTAAAAATTACTTATTATTTGAAAAATATCACTGTGACATCATGTTAGAAAAATTTGTAGTATAAAATTTCCATTTATAAAGGATAGGAGAGGAGGGGAGTGGCTATTGTAGATGGTGCAAGAGAGGCAGAGTCATGATCCGAGTTTAAGGGAGGCAAAGCAGAGTGTCGATGGTTGTTGGGCGGGGACTAGCAATGCTTTTTGTACTTTGAGTATAAAGGTGGAGAGCAGTTTTCACTGGGAAAAAAAGAAAAAAAAATGCTTTTGGTACTTTGAGTATAAAGAAAAAAAGAAAGAGTTAGCGTAAAAAAAGTAACTTTGGGAATATTTGGGAAGAAGTTTTTTTGACTTTTTGGGTTAAAATAATACTAAAAGATAAAATAGACTGAAATAATTAAAAAAAAAAAAACAAAACAAAATGGGCGAAAATAATCAATCAGACAAAATGTCATATTAAACACAAAAACATTGTATTTTTTCTCTCACAAACATCACATTCAACTACAAAAAAAATCCTACTCTTTTTCCAAACACAACTATTTTAGCCTATTAAAATAGCCCAAAACTAAAATAATCTACTAAAATAACCAACTTGTCCAACGGGGCCTTTATCACTTTTGCTACCTTCATTTATGCCACCGTTAATGGACGGAGGTCACTGTAATTTTATTTTATTTTTCAAACTAGCAGAGCTTATTGATTCTAATTGACGGAGGAAGTCATTCTAATTTACTCAAACTAAAACATAAAAAAGCAACAGAGATGAAATCAAATCATAATAATCTGTTTGAATTTACAAATTGGCATCAACACCCAACTGATTGAAATGAACTTTGTTCACAAATACCTGATTTTTCACTTCACACACAAGAAACCACTCTCATGCGATACAATCACTCATCTAGTCCCCCTTGCTCTAAAAACAAAAACCACATAGAAAGGAGAAGAGACAACAAATGGAAAATTCCCCATTCTTAGAGGATGAAAAAAACCCTCACCAACTTTACAAGCAATCTGAGTAAAATCAAGGTCAAATAAATATGCCAAGAAGAAAAACAAATACCCAAAAAAACACAAAAAAGAAAAGAGGAGGAAAGAGGAGAGAAAATGTCAACTACTATGCAACCTATGTCATGGGAGAAAACAAGCTGATGATACAGTACATTTGCTTCACCGGGTACCAACTAGTAATGAGTACCTTCCCACTGTCCATAGCATCAAAAGCATCATTTACCCTAGGCACCTGAAACATAAAAGACACAATTTAACAAACTTGATTTGTTTTGTGTTTTTTTTTTGGTAAATAAAAGAACATCATTAGATCATAAATAGAGCTAGTACATCAGGGACCATCAGGGACTAGACCAGACACATACTGACACTTGTATGAAAGTACAGTCCAACATCAAATAAGCACCGCAATAGAAAATGAAAATTATACAAGTATCTTATGTAGGATTAGAATTCGAAGTCATAGTTGAGTAGGATTAGACACAAACCTCTATAAATACCTACAAAATTCTTCTATTCAATGAAGTTGAGCCTTAGAAATTTTGGAATTGTGCTTTGGAAAATTTTTTCACCAGCCCAATATATCCTAACCTCAAGACTTAAACCCTAACAACCAAAACTCACACCATACAGTAAAAGTACTATTCTTGAGTACCGTTCATGGCCGCGAAACAGCCTCAAAACTCTTCCATAATAAACCCTAAACTCTTCCCTTCTCTTTGGCCTTATATTTAACCCCAAAATTCAGAGTTCGGTTAGTGTCCAAATCCTCAAAATCTCCAATCAAAACTCTTCAGTGTTAAGATCTAATAAACCCTAAACTCTTCCCTTCTCTTTGACCTTATATTTAACCCCAAAATTCAGAGTTCCGTTGGTGTCCAAATCCTCAACATCTCCAAGTTCTCATAAAATCTTGCAAACTGTAAGTTTGAAAAAACTTGCACCCAGATCCCCATTTACCTGGAGGGACTAAACAGAGTGTACTTTTGTTCTACAAAACTTACACCCTTTCTTGTACCACTTAAACCAATTCATAAGCATGCCAGCATTCCCAAACATAAAATCCACAGAAAGTTGCAGTCCAGACCCTTAAAACCCCAAGTTTTCAGACAATCATTCAAACTACAATTTTGAAAATGAAGCCCGTTCTTCCTTTTCTTTATCTACAAACACTGCACCTTTTCATGTATCACTTAAACCTATTCACAAACCTGCCATGTTTGAGATACTCAAAGTTGTCCTAGATCAGTTGGCAATTCCAAACCATAATTGACCTAGAGTATAGGAGATTTAAGTAAACAAGAAGTTCAATTTTTGCAACAATTGAGAGTCCAACATGAGGCAGAACCCATGTCAAACCAATAGACATCAAAACAAAGAAACATAAGAGTCAGTATTTAAGTTCTTTATCAAATATCAATCAAAGAACGTCATTCTGCCATAAACTGGTTGAGCAATCAGTTTTATCATTTCAGGTAAAATTAATAAATCAATAATAATGAGGGACTCATATATCAACCTCCTTGCCTCCAGCAAAGAAAACGATGTGTAACAGTAGCAAATATACGTCCAGTTATAAGTTATAGATGTTCAAGTAACTGTAGTATTACGTCAACATTTCAAAACACGAGGACAAGTTCGCTTTATCAAAAGAAAAACTATGCAGAGAGTAGGAGGCCTACAAAAAGGACGTTTAGATAATATAAAACTCACAGACTAGTTTAGTTTCAAAGGCCAGAGATGGATCAACTGGGAAGCTCAATCAACAAGTTCAGACCAACACCCAAGGTCCATGATATAGCCCCAAGAATCACAGCACAGTCTAGCACCAAGGCCCATGGCCCACATATAAATTTGCCTAGAAGGAAAAGGTGTTCCTTTACCACTAAGCAAGGTAGTTAATTACCCTAGTTGCTAACTATTTTCTTAAATAATTTATTCGTTCAAGTAGCTTACTAATCTAATGTTCTCCGTAGTAAAAGATGATTGGTCAATTCCTAGTAAGATGATACTGAATGAAATATTTGTGTTTGGGTGAGAGACCTAATCCCTACACACTAATTCCTAGGTTTCCCCATTCAAGATCAAAGAGTGCAACCCCTCTTGATTCCAGTGAGATTCAAAAGTTTATCTTTAGAGTTTTGTATGGTGATATGTCATTCACTCCCTCGTGATGTAATTTAAAATCAAAATTTGTTAAAAATCATTTTTCATAACCATTGATAATGGAATGGAGATCTCTATTTCATCCATGAAATGGAGAGGATATGAATCCTGTTGACACCCGACACTTTGGTAATGGTAGCGGACATGCTCTTGACATATTTATTTTGGACAAGCAGATGCAAGCATGTTTGGTAATTTAATTCCTTAAAATAAGTTACTTTAATGACATGGTTGGTTTCAAAATGACCATCTGCTCAGGTTTAACACACTATTTTACATTAAAACACCATTTACCTAAGAAATAAAACTAGACTACCAAAAAATACAAACACTTGGACATGTCACAGTGTCTTTGGACTAGGGAATTAGATGATCCTAAGCCTAGAGACATATGTGCATCCAACATGCATACATGAATCCATGTAACATAGGGTGCACCTACGGGCTATTTCGTAGCACTATTAAGTGTTGAAAACTGAAAATTGATTGTTTCGCTTGCAAAGGATCCTGGGTGTACCTAGACTTCCACTTATAAGTCATAGGACATGCAAAGTATTAGTTAATAGTAAAATTCAGACGTACCAAGTTTACCCTGAAATACTATTTTAGCACCTTGAAGTCTTCAGCATTATTCCAAAAACTTCAAACTTACGGCACATTTTGGCGCTAAATTTTATCATAGCATAGGAAAAGTATAAAAAATATGCTATGTGCAGTAAAAATTCCTTTAATTCATACAGTGGGATGTTAAGTATTACAAATTTCATATCTAGTAAAAAACTACCTAAAGCTACATTTAGGTTGGAGAACTACACTACTCCACATGACATCTTCCTTTCTCGTACTTGATGAAGAATCTTAGAGTTGCAATCACATACTTAAAATAAAGAAAATATATACAAAAAAGAGCTACAGTCAAAATTCTGGCCCACAGCAAGGATATGAATTTTGAAGTAGCAAGCATCACTACTATGTACATGTATCTATTACCTCATTGTTTAATTAACCTCATTACTTTTGACAAGCTATTTACACGAGAGCCTAACTGTTGATCGTTTCTGAAGAATTCAGTTCAGATATATAGACATGAAAAATAATTAGAACGAGAAGGAAACCGGTGAAAAATGGTTACCTTGAGATGGTAAGATGTAAAGTTCCAAGCAAAATGTTTCTCTTCCAATCACAATCCTTCATAGTTCTCTCACATGAGACAAAATATCCCCTGAATGAATTTTAATTTCGTCATCTCCCATTCTAAGTGACTTGGAAAAATGATCAAAAGAATTATGGTCTGCCTCAAGTGCTTCCAACCTGCTGATCAGATTGGAAACTGCATCTCCGAGAGCAACTACATCAGAATCAAATTCACTACTCACTTTGCTAACAAATTCAGGGTTTTGAAATGAAGGAACAGAAACAGAGATGTGCTTTTGCATTGATAAATCATTCTCTTGTTTTTCACTGTTTTCTTGTGTACACCCTTTACAGTTAAGCTCTTTCAAGTCACTTACCCTATCCCCTTTTGTTCCTGAATATTCACCATTAGCCTTGTCCAAATAAATCCCATCATTTGAAAACAAATGAAGCTTTTTCTCCAATTTTTTCAAACAATGTAAAATGTACAGCCTTTCATCATCAAACTCTAACAATGAATTGCATGCATTATTTGTATGCTTTTCCCCAAAAAGCACACCTGTTCCATCAACTTTGTTGCAGACAAGAGGTTTATTATTGGTCTGCTCATTGGCACTATTTTTAAAGTAACTTGTATCTGAATGCTCTGCTCTCACTTCTCCTGGCTTCAAATCACAAGTTGAATCCAGTTCATTCTCCAAGATTGATGTATTCCCAACTTTATTCCTATACAATTCAAGCTCAGCTTCTAGATCTTGAATCTCTTTCTCCCTCTCAGCAAGAAAATCATTTGCTTTTTGCAGTGCTTCCTCATCATATTCAGCTTGCTCTTCCATCATTCTAACGCATTGCAAGGCTTCCATATTGAGTGCTGCCTTCTCCTCCTGTAATCTTGTGATCATGGCCATTGCTTGATTTGCAGAAATTGCAGAAGCATTTCTTTCTTCCTCCAACTCCTTATACAAAGCACTCAATAATTTCTTGTCATGCTCAACCTGTCGTTTTAACCTATCAATCTCACTTTCACCTTCTATTTCACTGATAACGCTTCCATCTACAGACAAACCAGATTCATTTCTCTCAAGTGAGATCCTTCTTTGAAGCATCTGTATTCCAATAGAGCTGGAAGAATCAGTTTTCGGTTCATTACGATTTCCAGACACTCGAGGACTCATATCATTCAGTGGTAACTCAATTCCTCTGGTAACAGATATTTGTGACAGCAAGAGCTTCAAATCTTCACTAAGTCTTCCATCCTTCAGAGACATTTGCTCTGACAGCTTTCCAGACAACTGTCTTCCCTTAACAGCAAACTTATAAGCATCGCAAAGATCCAAAGTATTAGGCATCAGTGAATTAGTACCATTTATAACAGGGTTTATTTCTGAAGTTGTCTCACTTTTTGTAACAGGCCTACTTTCTGCCTCAATGACCTCTCCACTCTCAGTGACACTTTTTTGCTCCACTTCACGTGTTCCCAAGGTATCTACTGCAAGAAACCAATAAATACAAAAGAACAGATACAGAGTCAAATACAACTGCCTAAAACAATGATGCCAAGTGAAAGGAAAGAAGTGGAGTAAAAGCAATATTCCAAAAACTTCAAACTTACGGCACACTGTTGATTCTTCAACAAGGGTATCTGCGACATTGGAGGATTGAGGGACCTCATCAACAGATGCAAATGCATCAACCTTATGTTCAACTTGCGACCAGTTAAGTTCCTCTAACCCGTGCCCAGTTGCTGCAGTAGATGCTACAGATGCGTTACATTGGGAATCAATAACATTAAGCTGCACCTGTGAGTCTACAGTTGACAGCTCAGGTGCAGAATCTGGATGTATCAATTTCTCTGAGGTCAAATTATCCTCTAGAGAAATAATCTGAGGCTCAATCTGCACAGGTTGAACAGAAGATTGTTCCTTGAGATCAGAAGCTTCGCGAATTAGAGCAACACCGTCATCATCATCAGAAAATGGGACTTCTGATTCAGTATCAGAAGTAATCTTGACTTTCGTGTATTCTATATGTGACAAAGGATCAAAATCATTTTTCCGAGGCTGCATCTCCACATGTTGAACAGCAGATTCTTCCTTGAGATCAGCAGTTTCCCGAATTAGAGCGCTACTGTCATCATCATCGGAAAATGGGACTTCTGATTCAGTATCAGAAGTAATCTTGACTTTCGTGTATTCTATATTAGACAAAGGATCAAAACCATTTTTCCCCATATGGTACGCTCTAAGTGACCCAGATGGTTCCTCTCTGATCTTTTTAAGGCCATCCCAAAGTTCGGTAGCAACCGATAAAGGCACTTCAAGTTCAGCAACCTCTGACCCAATTGACACAGTCTGAAGCAAGTTTTGGGCATTACTTCTCAAAATCCATGGCTCATTGCAACAAGAACAATTTCTTGTTCTCGGGGAACCAAGCTTGTGATCCTCGAGCCCAAGGTGAGAGTCTGCCCCAAGTTTACCAACCAATAATCTGTATGTTTCAGAGTTGGATTTATTTATTGTGGCAAATGAATAGAGGCAACTTTCACACATTCTATGAACATCTGCAAGTTTGTTGTGCACACGACAGAGAACAAAAGATGAAATCTCAAATTTATGATCTCCACAGATCAAATCCCAATAAAATCCAAGTTTTTCATTGCCCAAAACATGATCAAGTCTCGAGCATAGCAAGCATGGAACTTGCAATTTGCAATAACGAGCAAATTTTGTGACCAAGTACGCGAAAATTGCATCAATAAACAACATAGAGATCAGTAACCACTCAAGGACAGCTGATGCCAAAGCCATGGTAAATCTGAGAAAAAAATTGTGTGATTTAACAGATGAAATCCCTCTGGCAGTCATTCCCAAGCAGAACTAAATAAACACCAATGCGGTCATCCGACACAAAGTCAACTCCAATCTTCCTACAATGAAATCAATAATTCAGCACTGTCAGCATCAATAGACAGGCAAATAAGTTACTAAAATAAAGACTGAACAAAAAATGAAAGAAACCATAACAATACATTGAAAATAAAAGCCAACTGGGGAAAACCTCAATTCAGAATTTTGATCAAAATATTTTAGCAACTAAAGGATCCCCACATTAGATGCTACTGTAGTAAGATTTGATGCAGACATTAGATTGATTAGCTAAGAACACAAGTGACACTGCACACACGTGCATCCAATTTTGAGCTGAAGATGATAAACAACGTTCGTAAGGCAAAAGCAATTGGAACTAGGGGTGTGTGCAGTGCAGTTCGGACGGTTTGAGAGTAAAATTATAAACCAAATGGCGGATTGGCAAATAACCAAATCGCGGTTTGGGCAGTTTGGGGGCGGTTTGGCAGACTGAAAAATATTCTTAACCAATTATCAAGTGTTTGCATAATATAAAACACTAATTTGCATAATATTTTTCATATATAAAACACAAATTAATTTTATATATTATTTTTCATATATATAACTACTAATTTGTAACAAATTCCGCATCTTAAATCCCTCTCACACTCATTTTTACTTTAATATTTCATTAGAGGTTAAAATACATATATTTATTAACTATAGCGGAGTGGAGCGATTTCAAAGACAGATTATAAATTTTAAAGTTTAATTCGCAATTAGCGGATAGAACGGTGCGGATTGGGCTATATTTTGAACAACCTTAATTGGAACTCATGCACAAAGTCAACTCACTTGTCCTACAGGATTATTACTGCATACACTTGCATATACCCTGCATCAGAAGCAAATAGAACCTTACAATTTAAAACACAAACCCATTTCCCATATTTTGATCAAGTCAAATGCTAACAAGTGCCCCATCGCATTGAAAATAGGTAAAAAAAGCTAAAAAAGTATTTTGAAAATAGGTGAAAAGGTGTATTGAATTCAATGAAATGTGTCTCACCTTTTAATCAATGTCCAGAAAAAACTGTAGTAATTTTTTTGTTGAATAGCAAAACATGATAATTAAACCAAATAAAAACAATTTCTCATTTAGAATGAATGCCCAACAAACCTAGCATCAACCTTCCAAAAAACAGATCACACAACAAAATTACAAACAAAGAATCATTTTTTTCCTGTCAGATCAATACCCATAACCCTTAACATAAATAAACAATCCAAGCATAGATTCAATACCTATGAAACCCCTCATACGCCCTTAATCAGAAGTTAAAAACACATCGTGTATATCATATATATGCATGTAGGCGTTTGTATATATCAAAGAAAATCACCACCAATAAAAACCCAACATAATTCTCAATGATAAAAAAATGAAAAATGAAATATAAATCAACCTGATCAGTCGATGAACCCAACAAAACAGTGAAGTTTTGAGAAAATCCAGGTCGTCAAATGAAAGAAGTGACGGTTGGATCTTCGAAATTCAGAACAAATAATATTGGGTATTGGGATACAAGAACAAATTCATGAAAGAGGTCACCGAGATTCAGACAAAAATAAAAACAAGAGAGAGACAAAGAAAGTGTTGTTGAATGAATTATAACCGAAACTGGAGTTAAATGTGTGGGGAATTGGAACGCATAGTATTATGTCAACATCGCTGCAAATAAAAGTTGAATTACACGCCGACAAATCAAATAGTCGGCTGCAGCTATAGGAAAACGACGACTACCGAAAGGCCATCACCCCCCAACCCACCTCACCCCACTTCAAAAGTAAAGGATTTGGTGAGAAAACATATGAAAGTGAGAAAATTCTTCCTCATTCTTTGTTTTGTAAAACAGAAAATAGTTTTGTTTTACATTATTTTTGTTGAGAAATTTGGGAATTTTATTTTATTTTTTTTTTAAAAACGTGTAAAATTATATAAAATATAAATATATTAACGTATGTCCGTATTTGAAGGTACGGTATAAATAATATTAGGATTAGAATATAATTGTAATCTCAATACTATTTAAATTTATTTTTTAATTTGATAAAATTATAAATTTATTATAAAATTTTGGAATTATCACAAAACACCTCATGAAAACTTGTTTTTCCTTATATAATATATAGCTGGATAGATAGATGTGCCTGATATACCTATAATTTCTATGGGCATACATACAATATTGGTTTTGCTTATATAATTACATGAAAATTGTATATATGCCCATAATGTCCTAGTATATTATGGGCATACATACATTGCATGGAAATATGTGTAAAATATATTAAACAAAAATGAGAAAATAAAAAAATAAAAAAATAGAGAGAAAAATAAAAACGGAAGAAAACAAAAAATAAAATAAAAAGAAAGGAAAGTGAGATCATGGGATCATGGAATGATGGGTGAGAAAAGGAAAAAGTAAGAGAGAGAGAGAAGTGGGAAAGCAGAAAATGTATATGTAGGATATTTTTTGAAAAAATATATCTCAGCCATTGTTTTATAATTTGAACAGATCTGAGCTATCCAAATGTATTAATAGGACAAAAAACATGTTGAAGATTCAAAAACCATCATGCTTTGTTAAAATATGTTGAAAATTCATGTAAGGTCTAAATTTATGAAGTCTATCAGGTATTCAATACATTCAAAAATAATAATTAATTGTTCAAATTCATTTAATTTGTGGACTATAAAATTCATTAATTTAATCTCCAATACACACAGTAAAATCTGACTCATAATTCTAGGATCCAAGACTTTTCCATATAATATAAATAAAAATAAGTGAACAAAAAGGAGAAAGTAAAAAAAAAAAACAAATAGAGAGAAAAATAAAAATGGGAGAATATAAAAAAATAAAAAGAAAAGAGAGAGAAAGGTGGGAACATGGGATCATGAAAGGATGGGTGAGAAAAGAAAAAAGTAAGAGAGAGAAGCGAGAAAATAGAAAATGTACATATAGGTATATCTCAGCCATTGTTTTATAATTTAAATAAATTTAAGCCATCTAAATGTCCTAGTAGGACAAATGTGTGTAGAACAAATTCAAAAACCATCTTGTTTTATTATATAGATGTTGAAGATTCATATAAGTCTAAATTTATGAAGTCTATCAAGTATTCAACATATTTAAAATAATAATTAATTGTTCAAATTCATTTAATTTGTGAACTATAAAATTCATTAATTTAATCTCTAATACATAGTAAAATTTGGCTCCTAATTTTGGGATTCAAGACTTTTTCATATAATATGAATAAAAATAAGTGAACAAAAAGGAGAAAATAAAAAAATAAACAAATAGAGGGAAAAATAAAAATAGGAGAAAATAAAAAGAATAAAATGAAAAGAGAGAGGAATGTGAGATCATGGAAGAATGGGTGAAAAAAGAAAAAAGTAAGAGTGAGAAGCGGGAAAATAAAAAATGTACATGTAGGATATTTTTTGAAAAATATATCTTAACCGTTGTTTTATAATTTGAATAGATCTAAGCTCTCCAAATGTTCTAGTAGGACAAATGTGTGTAAGACAAATTCAAAAATCATCCTACTTTATTATATAGATTTTATTCATATTTTATTTACTTTTTCATTTTCTCTTTCAAAATTACTTTCTAAATCTCTCAACCAAATACGGCATTAAGGACTCTCTGATCCAAACGGGGGAGGTGTTGTTTGGTCCATTGAATTTACTACTTTGTTTTGATAATTTATATTTTTTTATTTTTGTTCTGTTTTAATGATTTAAATTATTTACATTTTAAAATTCATTGAGCATGTTATTTTTATAAAAAATCGAGTCAATCAAATAACAACAAATATGTGTTCAGATCAATTTTGTATGAAAAAAAATGAACGGTGAGAAAATAAATGGTTCATACAAAATTAATCCGAACACGAAGTGATTATTATTTGATCGACTTGATTTTTTTTGCAGAGATAACGTATTCGACGAACTTAAAAACGTGAACGGTTCTAATTATCGAAACAAGACTCAGAAGTGAGCCCAATGGATTGGATTGGATTGTCCAGTCTGATTCGGGACTGGAGACCGTCCAGGCTTTTTATTTTATGGGTCTTATTCATGGCCGTGATAATTCAAATAATTTATTTTGTAAATTTCATAATGAAAATCATTTGTAAAAAAAATCAGTTTCATTAGATATTACTAGACATATAAATAAATTATAATTTATTTTTTAAAATAGGCAGTAGTCATGAATTTAAACTTAAACCTTCATTTTATAAAATAAAATACTATAATTTTTCATTTATTTATTGATATTCGATGAAATTGATTTTTTGTACAAATAATTTTTACTATGAGATTTACAAGATAAACATTTTGGATTATAGTTGTGAGTTCAGAATGAGGCCATAAAATAGAATATGATAAAGTATATAGCATAGTAGTATAGAGAGGAGCCATTCCCTTCATTTTGCGAGTGTCATCTTAATCAATAATATGATTCAAACCATTAATCTCATAAATTAAACTGTAAAAAATGAATTGTGCAAATAATCAATTTGTCAGACATAATTTGTAGACAAATTACATTAATGGATAATGATGTGGTATACTGTAATAACCTAGATTTTTAATTATTCTGTAGAATTTATACTAATATTATTTAATCACAGCTAGGAAAATATATAATTTATTATATATTATTATGTGTAATTTTGTAAAACAATATAATTATTAAAAGTTTAGGGGTCAAAATATAAATAAATAATTAATTTACTGTTGGTATATAATAAAGTGTAATTTAATTAGGAATTAAATTATTTATATAATTATATTAAAAACTTGGGTCAAAATGTAATTATCTTATATATTTATTAAAGATAAGAACGAATCTATATAATTTATTATCGAATCTATAGGAAAGATACGCGTAGCCATGTGTTGGGCCGCGGACATGCTCACCTCCCTATAAATAGGGAGAAGGCGTTCACTTGGAAAGAAAAGGGGAAAAGAAAAGAAGGAAAGAAAGAAAGAAAGAAAGGAAGGAAAAATAATGGAAGCTGAGAAGGTTTTTGATGGTAGAAAGAAAGAGTAAGATATTAAAGTTAAAGTGAGTTATGTTATACCTTGAGTCACCATAATGTATTTATGTATGTTTTGACTTACCATATTTATGTTATACAAGTTATGTTTTATAAATTATTATAAACTATATTATTATTTCAGCTACGTGGTTTATTTTATGAACCATATTTGTTAAAAGAAAACCCATGGATATGTTTGTTTTATATTTTAAGAATATTTGACTATAACCTTATAAATAATTATGTTTTGTAAGTACCACCACGGGAGTCCCATGTCTTGGTGGACTTAAATAACCATTGGCCCCTGTTTGACCACTTTGTAGTCTTCTGTTTGTCATGGATCCATTGACCTCTGTTCTGTGCAGAGCAAAGTGCTGTGCGGAGATAAGTGCTACATTATTGTGGAAGCCACCTCTATAGTCCGTATGAGCCACCTCTTGAGTCTGTACCTCTGTTCTGACTGTCACTCGTGTGACATCTGTTATGTTATGTTCTGTTCTGTACCGTGGTCATGGTTATTTATTTACATAATTTATGTATTTCAGTTTCTTCCACCAATGATTTATTTACTAAATTGAGTTATGTAAATGTTTTTGCCTAATTAACTATCCATGGTTATTTCGTGTCTCTTATACTCTTGGTATAATATTTCTCACTCTGCCATGTGCTTATAGCTGTTTACCAATTTTCAGGAAACAATGCAATTCAGAAATAGCTTTTGGAAAGTCTTAGACGCGGGGTTGCGGAATAGACACCCACAACACTTTTATGATATTTTTTTCTATATAAATATCGACCTTTTTGGTCAATAAATTTTGTAATAAAAATAGAAACTCATATGATTATTTTGGTACCCTCACTTAAATATTACGTCCGCTCGCGTTTATTAATTTGTTTATGAATTGGCCGGAGGTAACTTCAGTTACTGGCCATCAGGATACTTAACCCTTGGGTACGGGGAGCAGGTCATGACAAATGGTATCAGAGCAACGGTTTATAAAAAATAAAAAATAAAAAGTCATCATTGAAGCATAGGACACACGCACATTTAGGAAGTAAGATAGCGGGTAATTAGTACCTAAATATTATATTTTGTTAAGTCGATTTAATTATATTATAATTTTATATGATTTTATATAGTATATATTAATTTTTTTTTGTGTGTGCATAATTTGTAAAGGTTATTAGATATCATTTTTATTTGTTATAGTAAAAGAAAGAAAATATATAGAGGGTGTCGGGTTCAAGCACCTATCAAAATTATAATAAAATTAAATACATATAATTTTCCGTTCAGTATTCAAAAAAAAAAAAATCGTTTCGGCATTTTACAAGTAGGTTCAAATTTTAAAGATACTAATTTTGAAACAATTTCCTATCAATGGAAGATTCATGGAAAAAAAGAATGGAAGTTCATCTCAAATTCTTTCAAATCTTGCATATGATTCTGTCATTTCATTTTCAGTCACTTGTTTAATTATGATCTTATTTTATTTTATTTTATCATAAAACTAATGAAAAGTTTTTAAAATCACCGATTGTTTCTCATTTTGGCCCAAAATAATTTTTCACAACTAGGCAATGTGTTGTTTTTGGTAAAAGTTTTTTTTTTTTGAGGTAATATTTTCTATCAGATTAATCATCTAATATATATTTATTAGAGTGCGCATCTGATAGCTTACACATATGACAAATTTCGAGAACGAAATTTTAAAAGGAGTGAAGATTGTAACAACCCAGATTTTTAATTATTCTGTAGAATTTATATTAATATTATTTAATCATAGTTAAGAAAATATATAGTTTATTATATATTATTATGTATAATTTTATAAAACAATATAATTATTAAAAGTTTAGGGGTCAAAATATAAATAAATATAATTTACTGTTGGCATATAATAAAGTGTAATTTAATTAGGAATTAAATTATTTATATAATAATATTAAAAATTTGGGTCAAAATGTAATTATCTTAAATATTTATTAAAGATAAGAACGAATCTATATAATTTATTATCGAATCTGTAGGAAAGATACGCATAGCTATGTGTTGAGCCGAGGACGTGCTCACCTCCCTATAAATAAGAGGAGGCGTTTACCTGGAAAAAAAGGGGAAAAGAAAGAAGGAAAGAAAGAAAGGACGGAAAAATACTGGAAGTTGAGAAAGTTTTTGATGGTGGAAAAAAAGAGTAAGATATTAAAGTTAAGGTGAGTTATGTTATACCTTGAGTCACCATAATGTATTTTACGTATGTTTTGACTTATCATATTTATTTTATATAAGTTATGTTTTATAAATTAATATAAACTGTATTATTATTTCAGTTACGTGGATTATTTTTTGAACCCTATTTGTTAAAAAGAAACCCATGGATATGCTTATTTTATATTTTAAGAATATTTGACTATAACGTTATAAACAATTATGTTTTGTAAGTACCACCACGGGAGTCCCATGCCTTGGAGAAATTAAATAACCATTGGTCTCTGTTTGATCACTTTGTGGTCCTTTGTTTGTCATGGATCCATTGACCTCTGTTCTGTGCGGAGCAAAGTGCTGTGCGGAGATAAGTGCTACACTATTGTGGGAGCCACCTCTATAGTCCGTATGAGCCACCTCTTGAGTCCGTACCTCTGTTCTATTCTGCTCTGTTCTGTACCGTGGTTATGGTTATTTATTTACATAATTTATGTATTTCAGTTTCTGCCACCAATGATTTATTTTCAAACTGAGTTATGTAAATGTTTTGGCGTAATTAACTATCCATGGTTATTTCGTGTCTCTTATACTCTTGGTATAATATTTCTCACTCTGCCATGTGCTTATAGCTGTTTACTAATTTTCAGAAAACAATGCAATTCAGAAATAGTTTTTGAAAAGTCTTAGACGTGGGGTTGCGGAATAGACACACACAGCACTTTTATGATTTTTTTTCTATGTAAATATCGGCCTTTTTGGTCAATAAATTTTGTAATAAAAATAGACACTCTGATGATTATTTTGGTACCCTCACTTAAATATTATTTCTGCTCGTGTTTATTAATTTGTTTATTAATTGGCCAGAGGTAACTTTAGTTACTGGCCATTACGATGCTTAACCCTTGGGTACGGGGAGCGGGTCATGATAAATGGTATCAGAGCAATGGTTTATAAATAATAATAATAAAAAAATCATCATTGGAGCATAGGACATATGCACATTTTGGAAGTAGGATAGCGAGTAATTAATACCTAAATATTATATTTTGTTAAGTCAATTTAACTATATTATAATTTTATATGATTTTATATACACTACTAAAAAAAACATTTTTTGCGATCGCTAAAAACTGTCGCAAAAGACTTTTTGCGACGGCCCATGCGACAGCAAATGGGGACGACTTTTTGCGACGGCCCATGCGACGGCAAATGGGGGTCACGAATGCGGGGGTGGCAAATACTTTTTGCGACGGCAAAGCAATTGTCGCAAATTATTTGCGACCGCCTAAACTACTTATGGCGACTGTTATTTTGCCGTCGCAAAAAACAAAGAAAAACGCTAATATGATTTTTGGCGACCATTTTGTTACCGTTGCAAAAAAAGAAAAAAAAAAGAAAAAAAGAAAAAAGAAAAGTATAAAAGTGTAGCGTTAAGCACTCTAGGAATAGCAATGACAAGAATTCAAACAGTATAGTATTGTAGTTTAATTGAACATTCCATTTGAGTCTCAAAATTGGAGCCACACGTGAAAGTTATTACAACTAAAAACTTGGGAAAAGTTCTTTTATGAAAAAAATACAATCTAGAACTGGCCAATCTTCTCATCAATTTTCTTGCTCAGGTGTTTCTCCACTCTATCGGTGAACTGGCCAATCTTTTCATCGATTTTCTTTTCAAATTCCACATCACCATATTACACCTATGCAAAAAAAATTTCAGGCATTAATGATAAAAATTATATACTGTCAAAATAAAAATTATCAATTTTAATCACTCCTATGGGTATAATGCAATTAGATTGAAAAAAGGTAACATGTCACAATCTAGATTTCAAACAGCAGGAGGCTATATATTTCTTATTGCAAATTTAACAACGAGATATGCAGTGCAAAACCTACCTTGGTTTTAATAGAATTCTACAAGCACATGGCACTATCCCTATAAGATTAAAACTAAGTCAATACCAAATCAAGTACATGACAAACCACACTTAGCCATGTTTGAGAATGTGAAAGCAGTGGTGTTATTTTCTTTAATCTCTAAATGTTAGATCCAGACAAACCACACTTTGTCCCTAAATTTTAGTCTCTAAAACCTTAATTTTTTGTAGTGTCATAAGCATGAAACTAGGAAGCATCAACACTAGAGCTCTCCAGCTATTATTACATAGTGTCAGACTATAACCATTATTCATATATAGCCATTGCATTAAGCTTGGACAAGCTTAGAATCAACATCTTTAAAGAGATTAATCATGTAGTTCAGATATTTCTGTGGATCAGGGACATCCTTATTTCATTTCTCATACTCTATTGTAATTTTCACCACTTTGGTCTCTCCTTTGGGAATGATATGAAAGATGAAGTTATAACTCTTATAGAACTCCAAGCAATCTGTTCCCTCCAATGCTGTCAAATGGACTGTTGTGTTCTCTTCATCTATGGAACAATGTAGTTGGTTTTTAGCTTTATTATCCCAAAATCCCCTTTTCTAAGAACAATGTAGTTGCTGCTTCATAGATGTTCTCTTTTAAAGCAACATGCCTCAATTAAGCATTCCGTTGAGGAAGTCTAACTTGAACTAAGCATAGATGCTACCCCATGTCTCCATCAGCACTGACTCATGACTAATCGAATGACTATAAGGATGCCTAAAAATGATTGTCTTATTTCCAAAAAGTCATTTTCTGGTGCCATCAACATCTAATCTGGGACATAATTCAAAAACAGTTCATTGCTGTCATAATAAACAATTTTCTCAAAGTTGAACTAACTATAGATGCTGCTACCTGTCTCCATCAGCAGCAACAAAATCATCATTTAATCACACAAGCTACCCCCCTAATTGAAGAGAATTAAAAAGATTCCTCTTCTTTCCCTTGCTGTTGGAAACAGGTGTTCGCAGCTTTTTTTAAACAAAGGAATAGCACCCCATGATCCTTATGCCCCCTTCTTTATAATCCAAATTATCTATAATTGCAAACTTTCCAACCAATTCCTTATCCTTATGCCCCCTTGACCAGTCATGCCACAGTTTCTTATTAAATAAATAGTGTAATAATTGCTGTTCTAACCTGGATGACATTTGCTGTCCTCAATCAGAAAAGTGGTGACGAGTACCTAATTTGTAACACATTTAAAAAATTCTCTACAGCAGCAAGAATGTGACTACTCGCAGGCGCAAGAATGTGACTACTCTCAGGCTTGAAGGATGGATCTGCTAATCTTGGTTTAATTCTGAAGAAGAAAACAACACCTTTAAGCTTATTATAGATATTATATTTAAAACTGGATGCTTATAAAGCAAGGGGTAAACCACGAAAAAGAATTGTATGCATAGAAAAATTAAACTCCAAATGAAGTTTGGGTGTAACCTATATAAATCCATAGTTAAAAAGGAAATAACTGAATGCTTACAGGGGCGAGTTCTTTTCACTTTTTTCTTTTGGTGGAAGGCCGACGCCCCAATTGTTAGATTTGTAGCTGAAGTCTAACTTGAAAACAAATTCACCTAAACAATAAGTTGAGGTGATGGAAACATGCTACAACTTGGACTAAAGTCATCTGCATTATGAGACCATAAATCGAAAGTAACCATTTATGAGCATAAATTTAACCAAAATATGATTCGGTTGTACCATCATCAGGGTGTTGGAAAAATGTTTCAAGCAGAGCAGATAACAATTCTAGAAAAATAAGAATTGTAAGTAACTAGAATTCACTTATAATTGCAGGCCTGTTAAACCAATCACCAGAATTAACCACAACATACAAGAATGATGAACTAAAAAAAGTTTTAAGCTAACCTACAAGTCAATGTTTGATTAGCAAGAAAGAAAAAGAGACATATATGGATAATGAAGGAAGAAGTCATTCTTAATCAGAATATAATTATTCCACTAAGCCATAAAAATGATAAAAAAAAAATAAGAAAGTAAAAATCTCCACTCACCAAAGACTGCTTTTGCGACCCAAATAGTTGCACCATTTTTTGTATTTTGAAAAGTTTCTTAATAACTTCTGTAAGTGCGGTGTCATCCAACTGAACATGAATGAGGTATATGTTATGAATAACTAAGTGTTTTTTTACAAAATAAAAAATTATGAGCCAACGTTATTTGTGAACAGAACACCCTGGGCTGTTGATCAGGCTGAAATCGCTGAATATGTACATTTGCCAGCAACAATATTAAGTGCTCCCTCTGATTTGCCACATCATCCTTCTGCAGATCAATAGTTAGAGAAACAGATCCCCATCAAGATTCAAATGAAAAGAAGTGATCGCAAGCAACAAGAAAGTCACCTGAAATCCAAACATAGCCTGAAGCCAGTCTAGAATGTCTTCATCTACTTTCTTTTTGTGGCCCTTGGGCTATGGCAGCCCTCTGGTGTTTCGAAGTGCAGAAACAGAAGCTTGAATCTGTAAATTAAACAACCAAGGTATAAAAAAGGTACTTTAAAGATATAATTCAAAAAGGTCAAGAACACTACTCTAGATATTCAAAAACTAACCTCAGGGTATTTCATGATTGCTTGGTTTGAGCTGTCAGGATCAAGAGGAAGTATGTTATAAGGTACATATATCGCAATCTTTTCCTCAACCTTACTGTGAGCTTCCAAAATCTACATGCATATGTATGTTCAATTATTTTTTTTTTTGTAAACAAACTTATATATATATATATATACAAAACAAACAAACAAACTAGATACATCAACACTCAATATGAAAGAAGACTACCAGAAGCACAACAAAGTTCTAAATAAAAGTGGGTTAGTCTTAGCCTAGACAAAACTGATACAAGAAGTTCTCTCGAGGGACTGATATTAGGCAAATATCACCAATCAACAAACTGTCAGTTTCACCTCATCTACCACTTCAAGAGATTCTGTCAGATTAACAGCCTTCAAAACCTCAAATAGAACAGCAGCAGTTTGATATGCTTTTGTAAGCCGAGCGCTACATTAGGAAAAAAAAAAAAAACAACAACAACAACAACAATTTCCTATCAAAATCAGGTGATAAATATTAATAGATTGAAAAGCCAAAAAACAAAACAAGTAAAAACAATGGTGTAAGAACATAAAGATTCAAGGAAATAGAGAGAATTTGATTATACTGTAAAAAATTGAGAAGCAAAATATTGGAATTAAATAAAAAAAAAAGTGTATGATTATACTATAAAAAAATAAAAAATAAAAAACAACAATGAATTCTGAGCTATAGATCAAGTACAGATAAGAACTCAATATAGAACGAGAACAAATCAAAACAAACTGAATAGAAAAACAAAGGAACTTTTAACAAAGTTGGAATCTGAATGTGAAGAAAACAAGTAGCATAACGAGAGAGACATTTAATAATAAGTTGTCATTGTAATTTGATCAATCCAAGTAGTTCAAAGAGTACCTATCATTCAAACTTCATTTGACTAACGCTATATAAAATTAAAAAGAACTGCAATCATAAGATTGTGATCCATATCAATTTGACGAGCAAATACTAAATCTAAAGATAACTAAATTAATCACAATAAACCAAAGAACTCTGATCTACAAAACCAGATCAAACGCAGTTTCAAACTCAAATGAGAACAAACAAATCAATAAAAAAATGTATTATTACAGTGCAAAAAATAAAAACACAGGAATTCTCAGATACAAAACCAGATCAAGTATAGATATGAAACGAATCGAAACAAACTAAATAGAAAAAATAGAGGAAATTTGAAGAGAGTAGGTACCTGATTTGTACATAATGAAGCTCAAAGATAGTCTAAGTGTATGTGTGTAATGTAGGTGAATTTTGAGATAGATGAAATGCATGATATGTGAGCTTACTCGGCTGTATTTGAGAACTCCAAGAGACCTTTTCAATGCAGTCTACTAGCAGAGTTAGGGTTTCTCTGCGATGAATCGAGCAAATTGCAACAAGAGATGTACAGAGACACAGAGAGAGAGAGCGAGATTGTGCGAAAGAGAGATTGAGAGATCAAGAAAGAAAGAGAGATCGAGACAGAAACAGAGAGATTGAGGGATTGAGGGAGAGATTCATACTGGTGGAGTTCTTCAGACAACGATGGGCAGGTGAGCGAGAGCAAGAGCGAGACAGAAAGCAAGAACGAGAGAGAGAGTTGAGTGAGTCTGCTAGGGCAAAACTAAGAAAAGTGCGCAAATAAATGAAAGAAAATAGGAACGTTTTACTACTGCTTGCGTTTCATTATACTGTCGCCTTTTTTTTTTTTTTTTTTTTTTTGCCACGGCTCATCAGACAATCACAAAAAAATAGACGCAAAAAATCAATTTTCTAGTAGTGATATATATTATTTTTTTTGTGTGTGCATAATTTGTAAAGGATATTAGATATCATTTTTATTTGTTATGGCAAAAGAAAGAAAATATATAGAGGGTGTCGGCCTCAAGCACCTACCAAAATTATAATATAATTAAATACATATAATTTTCCGTTCAGTATTCAAAAAAAAAAAAAAAATTTTGTTTCGACATTTTACAAGTAGGTTCAAATTTTAAAGATACTAATTTTGAAACAATTTCCTATCAATGGAAGATTCAGGGATAAAAAGAATGGAAGTTCATCTCAAATTCTTTCAAATCTTGCATATGATTCTGTCATTTCATTTTCAGTCACTTGTTTAATTGTGATCTTATTTTATTTTATTTTATCATAAAACTAATGAAAAGTTTTTAAAATTACCGATTGTTTCTCATTTTGACCCAAAACAATTTTTGACAACTAGGTAGTGAGTTGTTTTTGATAAAAGTTTTTTTTTTGAGATAATATTTTCTATCAGGTTAATCATTTAATATATATTTATCAAAGTGCGCAGCGGATAGCTTACACATAAGACAAATTTCGAGGATGAAATTTTAAAAGAAGAGAGATTGTAATAATCAAGATTTTTAATTATTCTGTAGAATTTATATTAATATTATTTAATCACAGTTAGGAAAATATATAATTTACTATATATTATTATGTGTAATTTTGTAAAATAATATAATTATTAAAAGTTTAGGAGTCAAAATATAAATAAATAATTAATTTACTGTTGGTATATAATAAAGTGTAATTTAATTAGGAATTAAATTATTTATATAATTATATTAAAAACTTGGGTCAAAATGTAATTATTTTAAATATTTATTATAGATAAAAATGAATCTATATAATTTATTATCGAATCTGTTGGAAAGATACGTGTAGCCACGTGTTAGGCCGCGGACGTGCTCACCTCCCTATATAGGGAGGAGGCGTTCAACTGGAAAGAAAAGGGGAAAAGAAAGAAAGAAAGAAAGAAAGAAAGAAAAGGAATGAAAAATAATAGAAGTTGAGAAGGTCTTTGATGGTGGAAAGAAAGAGTAATGTATTAAAATTAAGTTGAGTTATATTATACCTTGAGTCACCATAATGTATTTTACGTATGTTTTGACTTACCATATTTATTTTATATAAGTTATGTTTTATAAATTATTATAAACTATATTATTATTTCAGTTACGTGGATTATTTTCTGAACCCTATTTGTCAAAAGGAAACCCATGGATATGCTTGTTTTTATATTTTAAGAATATTTAACTATAACCTTATAAATAATTATGTTTTGCAAGTACTACCACGGGAGTCCCATGCCTTGAAGGACTTAAATAACCATTGGCCTCTGTTTGACCACTTTGTGGTCCTTTGTTTGTCATGGATCCATTGACTTCTGTTCTGTGCGGAGTAAAGTGTTGTGCGGAGATAAGTGCTACACTATTGTGGGAGCCACCTCTATAGTCTGTACGAGCCACCTCTTGAGTCCGTACCTCTGTTCTGATTGTCACTCGTGTGACCTCTGTTCTGTTCTGTTCTGTTCTGTACCGTGATTATGGTTATTTATTTACATAATTTATGTATTTCAGTTTCTGCCACCAATGATTTATTTATCAAACTGAGTTATGTAAATGTTTTGGCCTAATTAACTATCCATGGTTATTTCGTGTCTCTTGTACTCTTGGTATAATATTTCTCTCTGCCATGTGGTTACCAATTTTCAGGAAACAATGCAATTCAGAAATAGCTTTTGGAAAGTCTTAGACGTGGGGTTGTGGAATAGACACACACAACACTTTTATGATATTTTTTTCTATATAAATATCGGCCTTTTTGGTCAATAAATTTTGTAATAAAAATAGAAGTTCCGATGATTATTCTGGTACCCTCACTTAAATATTACGTCCACTCGCGTTTATTAATTTGTTTATGAATTGGCCAGAGGTAACTTCAGTTATTGGCCATCACGATGCTTAACTCTTGGATACGGGGAGTGGGTCGTGACATACACACCTTTAAAAGAGTGTGGGGTGATTTGAAAAATTGGTTAAAAGTTGGCTTTTTAACTCTCTTTTTTGGTCTTTTTTGTAAGTAAAAAATGTGAGAGATGATGTGCCCTAAACGGATTAAAAACTAAAAATTTACTTTTAACTGGCTTGTCAAAAGACTCCTATATATCATATCCAAATTATAATATTTGTGGGTTTAATTCCCACATATATCATAATTCAATCCTATATTATAAAGTAACTTATGTATTAAATAAGAAAATGCTACAGACATACAATCTATTTATTTTTTTAATTTTATTAAACTATACTTCCCCTCATATGAAGAGAGTGATCAACATGAATTGGCAATGGCATGGGGCCTCTTTATTATGTGAGTAACCGATTGGTTTAATAACGTATAAATTAATATAGATAATTTGTTTTGTATAAAATGTTTTTAAAATATGTTTTAATAAATATTTTTAAATTTACTTATTTTTAGGAAATATTTTTAAATTGTTTCAAATAATTTATGAACAAAAATAAAAATAATATTGGTGTTTTTTAACTTTTTTTTTAAATATAAAAAATGATAATTTCAAATGAAAATGATATCAAAATGAGTAAAATTTTGTTTTCTTATTTGTTATTTTATAAGGAAGGTGATAGAAGTGAAAAAAAAAAAAAAAAAACGGAGGAAAAAAAAATAGAATCGGTATTCACCAACTTAATGATATTTGTTTTTTTAATTTTTATTATTATTTTATTTTACAACTTTGTCAAACATATGCTAAATCACTTAAATTCTATTAAGTACTTGCATGGTGATAATTCCTATACAAATCTGATTTCTCTCCAATTCACCTTATGACTAGAGAGTGTTGTCAGTTGTGGTGCGCCTGATCAGGTCTGTATCGATAATTCAAATTGTTTAAAGTGTAAAATTTGTCGAGTATATTATTTCTATAAAAAATTATGTAAATTTGATATAAAAAATTACATTCATGTCACAATTTTAAAAATCATACTTGCTATTGATAGAAATGTGATTTGCTAAGTGATATATTAATATCCAATCAATATATTTATTTTTACAAGAATGATATATTTAATAAGTTCTATATATTGAATGGTTTGAATCATTAAAATGGCCCCGTTCAAGGCCGCCATAGCTCAACACCATCCTCCAGTGCAAATTAGAAAGAAGTCACACTCTTCCTATACATGGTAGGATCCACTACAATGTAAGTAAAAAGTTGTATTCCTTTTTGGAGCAAAAGCGAAAATTGATGGCCATCACTATGTTTAGTTTGAATTTTTTGAATTAAGTTTTTTAAAAATTGACTTTTTTAGTTTTTATGTTTTTTTATTTTTAGTGAATATTTTTTAAATTTTAAATATTTTTTTTTTATTTTTTTAGATGCACCTTACTTAGATGTATCTAAAAAGTAAAAAATTTGTGAAAAAATATTTTAAAAAATTAATAAATACATAAAAATACAAAAAATGTACTGAATTCTTGTATTTTTTTTTTGTATTTTTGGTATTTAGTGAATTTTTAAAAGATTTTTTTTATAATTTTTTTACTTTTTAGGTGTATTTATGTTAGGTGTGTCTAAAAAGTAAAAAAATTGCTTAAAATATTAAAAAAATTCAGTAAAAATAAAAAAATACGAAAAATAAGAAAGTAGAATTTTCTGAAAAATGTTTTGGAAAACTGAAACCTAAGTGTCTATAAATAAATGAGTAAATACAAGGATGAAAAAATATACCTTCCAAGACTTTTAGTAAAAGCTCTTTCCATCGAGAAGGTGCAATAAAGGCTTATCAAATTCACACATACTCACGTAATGTATGAATCTTGAAGAGATTTGATTAACATGTATAAGTGTGTAGGCACTTCACAAACTATTTCCTATCAAAAAATGTCAAGCGTGGAAGATAAAATTTAAACTGTTTATTAACCACATCAGTATGCAGCTGAACACACCGCTTGGTGATGGTGTGGATCAATTAGCATAAGCTAGTGTCCAAGCTCAATTTTAGGTATGTTGCAAAGCCTAAGCAAAGGGTGGATCAAGTTAATGGACAATTCACCCTATGTGAAAATAGTCATATCTAGGCATGTTATATCCCAAATGAGGGACATGATCCCACTTTCAACATAACAATATGGGAAAGTGGCACAAATCTCTCAACAATGTCTAGTAAAGCTCACTTATAAATTATATACAAACATCACAACAGTAAAACACAATAGCACACTCAATACTACATTACTCATTTTTTTTTGCTATCCATCTTTGATCCCCTACTGACTTAAGTATTGAAAAGTCCTCTCGACTAACCACACTAGCTGGAGAAATTGATTTCTAAGTCCTTTGCGTACAAGTTTAAAGAATAGTTGTATAATTCAAATTCGATGTCGGTGTCATTCTTCTAGGATTGTAAGTTTTTTCCCAGAGAAGTTTTAGTACTTACAAATCCCCAACTAACAATAATGTTAGAAAAATAATAATAAATAACAAGTAAAAATGAAACTCAATTCAAAAAATTAAAAATTTTCTTAGTTTATGGCCTACTTTAGGAATTGATTTTTTTAGTGACTTTTTTGACTTTTTCCAACAACAAAAATAATAGAGAAAAGAATTGACTTTTTGTAGCGATATTTTTGACTAAAATGAGCACTTCCAAAAATAGGCCTTGTTTAAAAAGCGAGAATTTTCTTAGTTAGTGTTTAAAAAAAAACTGTGAAATTTCTCATTGTTTTACAATTCTCAATTATTGAGAATTTTTATGAAAATTATGAAATTTCTTGATTTTTTTAAAAACTAAGAAATTTATCATTTCTTAAACAATTTTAATATTGAATATATATCTTATTTGATAGATCACCTCAAATAAATTTTAAACATATAATTTTTCTAAAAAAACAAATGTATGGATTAAAAAAATCAATTCACATTCGTCCACCATTTTGGCAGATGCAGATTGAGCAGGTCATGTGGGTTGACGGATGAATGCGATCGATTTTGCAGTTGGACTTTACAAAGTTTGAACATTTTTTTGAATAATAATTCATAATTTTTACAATCTCCAATAACTAGTATTCTAAAAAAATATGTATTATTTGCTTATAATAGACCATGGCACCGCACACATATATTTTTAAGATATTATTTTCTACTTTCACAAAATATATATTTTATTATTTCTACTCTATGTTGTTATTTGTTAGCAGTTTTTTTTTTCTTTTCTTTTTTTAACTTTATCTACCTGCAGATCGGGTTTATGTGGGTGTGAGATGATTGATCCGCCATCCAAATTGTATCTGCAAATTTTGAAATATTTTATTCGCATCCGTTCGTCAAAAAATATGCATCCACCTAAAATCGATTAGATTGAGTCGATTCAATCGTATTGGGCAAATTAAACAGATCTATTATCATCCCTAGTTATTGCAGTAATTGAATGGTGCATGAAACTTATTGAGATGAAAAATACTTTGTATTTACCGGTTCTCTCACCAAATTCCTCCTTCCTCCCTTTAAAAAATAAAATAAAATAAATTATCACGTTCATGGACTTCATAATTAGACCTCCTTTCCCAGATAAATTTGCTCCATTATCTAATTATATTTTCTTCTCTCATTTTTTTTTTTTATTTTGGCAAATTTCATTTTACTCCTTCTAGTTTGAACCATGTGTTATTTACTCCTCTAATACTTAAAAATAACCACATAATTCCCTTATGCTTTGTGAACTGAAGTGCATTGTTAAACTCGTTAATGATTTAATAAAAAAAGACTATCTCTCATTTTTTTTTTTTTTATTTTGGCAAATTTCATTTTACTCCTTCTAGTTTGAACCATGTGTTATTTACTCCTCTAATACTTAAAAATAACCACATAATTCCCTTATGCTTTGTGAACTGAAGTGCATTGTTAAACTCGTTAATGATTTAATAAAAAAAGACTAAAATACTTCTATATTTTCATCATTTATTTGAAAGACAAAGTGTATTTTAATTCCTGTGCTTTATTTTATGTGCAATTTACCCCCCTTGAATTTTGAAAATAAGCGAATAAGTCTCTTATGTCTATCACATATTTCACACTTGCTATTAAATTGCACAGAATATCTAACGGTACATTTTAATCTACAAAATACTTTGGTTTCATGCAATTATTTCTAAACGTTAGGGGATAAACCACACATGGTCCAAACCTAAAGTAAAGTTTGCCTTTTTTTTTAATCACCTCTTTTTTTTTTCTCTCTTTTTTGTAACATTTTGGGTGAATTTTGACAAATGCCAAATCATTTTCTTACTTGCCATTAAATGAAAACCAAGCCCACATATTATAGAACCAAAATAACAAAATAATAAAATAAATAGATAAATAAAAGGGACTTGGGGTTAGAAAAAATATAAATAAAAATCACCACTTTTACTCCCAAAAAAAAAATAAAAATAAAATAAATTCAATAAGGTTAATATAGTACAATCAAGGACAAAGGAAGGAGTTGTACAATGATTTTGACCTAAATACCCATCTCTCTCTTCATACTCTGCCTGTATTCCCATCTCAACCCACCCAACACCCTCTTCTGCCCCTCTCTATTTCTCTTTCCTCCCCTTTCTTGCCCTTCCCTCTTTCCGATTTTCCCACAAAACAAGCACTCTCTGTCTCTCTCCAACCAACTTACCCGCCAGTTCTCACTCTCTTCTTTTCTTTTTTTTCTTCTTTTCTGTTTCAAATTGTCGGTTTGCTCCCATTGAATCACCCTCCGACAACGCACACACACCAGTTCGAGCCCCAATCCTTGTCCTTGGTTCATATCTGCACCTGATCGTCCTTTGTTTTCCCACTTTCTTCACCTTTTGCTCCAAAACCCAACTCTTAATCATCATCTTAGGGTTTTGAAGAACTCGCCTTTTTTTGGGTTTCTCGATTTCAGGTAACCTTTTGATCTGTTGCGATTGATTCTGCGTTTTTTCTGATGGGTTTTGTGTGAATGTTAATGGGTTTGTTTTTTCTTGCATTTTGCTGCTTCGCATCTGATGGTGCAGTTCAGAAGAATCCATGTATGGATGGCACATTTGGTGGGGCTTTGGTTTCGATTCTTTGCGGATTTGAGAAGCCGAAAAGTAATCAGAGCAGCTGAAGCTGGTTTTGTTTGGTTTGGTATGGTCTTCTTGATCTTCATTTTGTGTTCAGTGATACTTCTCTGTTTGGTTTCATTTTCAGAATCTATATAGAGTTTGGTGAAAATAAACACTTAAAAAGATTTTTTGAATTTTCAAGAACTGTTTTTGCATAAAAAGAAGAAAACAATATGAAAATGGTAAGTGTTTTTGAATTTTTCATTTTTTTTCTCCAAATTAGTACTTGGTTCTGAAACAAACCAAACAGAGTTATATGTTTTGTATTTTTATTTTATTTTATTTTTAAATTTTTGGCATGAAACAAAATAGAATTTTTTTTTTCTTTTCTTTTTTTGCTTGTGGTATTGAAGGCAGGCCTGATTGGGAAGAGGCAGTGTTTCTTGCCAACCATTGATTGATTGTTTATTCGTGGAATTTGATAATTCAAGAAACCAAATAATTGGATTGTCCAATTTGGTACATTTTGACTTCGATTGCTATTACAGTTTTTGCTTCTTATGTCAATGAAGGGTAGTTGTAAGTTTTCAATTAAAGGTACCTGTTATTCAAGAAAGGTGTGTTCGGGTATAGTTAGAAAGGTGGGATTTTTGAACTGTCAACTGTTGGGGGCTGAGGAGTAATTATTGTTGATTATTGTTTCTGCTTCTTCAATGGCTAACCATGACTTGATACTCGGGAAAAATCACAATTTAGCTCTTGGGCAGAACCAGCAATTAGTGATAGGCCATAACCGCAACCCAGTTCTTGGCCAGAACCATGACTTGGAATTGGGACAGACCCACCAGCATGATGTGACTCTGGGACAGACCCATGACCATGAATTGGGTTTGGGACATGCTCATGAACATGAGATGGGTTTAGGAAAGACTGATGACCACGGAGGGGATGATGATCATGGTTATGAACATGAGAATGAATTAGCTATGGACCAGAAGCCCAAAAATGACCGCCATGAATTGGCTCTTTCTGAACAGAACCAAGAGTTAGCTATAGCTGAGGCTGTTACTGAGAACCAAGAACTTGATGACAATTTGGAATTAGCTGTAGACAAGAACCACGAAATGGGGATTGAACCTGCCGAGGAGATGAATGTTCAGGAAACCGAGCTTGTAGTCACTCCTGTTATTCAGCAACGTACGCTTGCTGTAGCGGCTAATTATGAGCTCCATGTTGGACAAGAATTCCCAGATGTCAAGAGCTGTCGAAGAGGTTTGAGGGACACAGCTATTGCCCTTCACTTCGAAATGCAGACCATAAAATCCGATAAGACTCGTTTTACTGCAAGATGTGCCACTGAGGGATGCCCATGGCGCATACATGCAGCAAAACTTCCTGGTGTACCGACTTTTACGATCAGAACCATCCACGAGGCTCATACATGTGGAGGTATTGCTCATCTTGGCCATCAACAAGCCTCAGTTCAGTGGGTTGCAAACTCTGTGGAGCAACGCCTCAAGGAAAACCCTAATTGCAAGCCAAAGGAGATACTGGAAGAGATTCACCGTGTTCATGGTATCACTTTGTCTTACAAGCAAGCGTGGCGGGGCAAGGAGCGGATTATGGCTGCCATGCGTGGATCCTTTGAAGAAGGGTATCGCCTCCTGCCACAGTACTGTGAACAAGTCAAAAAGACAAATCTGGGAAGCATTGCATCTGTTTATGGGAATCCAACAGATAATTGCTTTCAGCGTCTCTTTATTTCATTTCAAGCTTCGATTTATGGGTTTTTGAATGGTTGTAGGCCCCTCCTCGGGCTTGATAGGACATTCTTGAAAAGCAAGTACCTTGGTACTTTACTTTTAGCTACTGGATTTGATGGGGATGGTTCTCTGTTTCCTTTGGCATTTGGTGTTGTTGATGAGGAAAATAATGATAACTGGATGTGGTTTCTCTCTGAACTTCATAACCTGCTTGAGGTCAATACGGAGAACATGCCAAGGCTTACGATTTTGTCAGATAGGCAAAAGGGCATTGTAGATGGAGTGGAAGCGAATTTCCCAACCGCATTTCATGGATTTTGCATGCGTCATTTGAGTGATAGCTTTCGCAAAGAGTTTAATAATACAATGCTTGTTAACCTTTTCTGGGAAGCTGCTCATTCTCTCACAGTAATTGAATTTGAAGCTAAAGTTCTTGAGATTGAGGAGATGTCACCAGATGCTGCATATTGGATTAGGCGAGTTCCGCCCCGCTTGTGGGCAACAGCTTATTTTGAGGGAACACGATTCGGGCATCTGACAGCTAACATAGTTGAATCATTAAATTCTTGGCTTCCAGAAGCCTCTGGGCTACCGATCATTCAGATGATGGAATGTATTAGAAGGCAGCTTATGACTTGGTTCAATGAACGCAGAGAAATGAGTATGCAATGGACATCCATTCTTGTGCCTGCTGCTGAGAGGTGTGTTGCAGAGGCCGTCGAGCGTGCACGCACATACCAAGTTCTTCGCGCAAATGAAGCTGAATTCGAAGTTATATCTCATGAAGGAACAAATATTGTTGATATTCGAAATCGTTGCTGTCTCTGTCGGGGTTGGCAGCTGTACGGTTTGCCCTGTGCACATGCTGTAGCGGCACTGATTTCTTGCAGACAGAATGTACATAGATTTACTGAGATCTGTTTCACTATTGCGACATATCGCAAGACATATTCCCAAACAATACATCCAATTCCCGATAAAACTTTGTGGAATGAGTTATCAGAGGGAGATCCAAATGCAAGCAAAGCCGATGAGGTTGTTATTAATCCACCTAAATCGCTCAGACTGCCTGGACGGCTAAGGAAGAAGCGAGTGCGGGCGGAGGATCGTGGCCGCGTGAAGCGAGTCGTGCATTGTAGCCGTTGCAACCAGACGGGCCATTTTAGAACCACTTGTGCTGCACCCATTTAATGTTATGGGCCGTGGCGGATAATTGTTTCTCAGCTATAGTAATTCAGGTAAAACCCTTATCCTGTGCAAAGAATTTTCTTAGTTGTGTTGATTATTTATGGAGTTCCATTAATTAGATTTTCAACTTTTAGTGCTCTAGGTCAATTGGCATTAGGTTAGTTAAGTTAGTTAAGTTCACGATCAGCTATCCTATGTGTGGCTCACTTCAATAATACATTGTTGTGTAGGTTTGAACTCATTGTTTATCTTGCAGATTCTATTTAGTGATTTGTCGGAGTTGTAGACATTTTTGAATCTTTGCTTTTCCTTTATAACGGCTCTTCTGCTTCTTCTTCTTCTTCTTCTTCTTCTTCTTCTTCTTTTATTTTATTTTATTTTTTAAATTCAACTTATTTTGGCTTTTCTAAGGCTTGGCTCAAAATTATTAAAGTATTTTGGGGTTGTAAGAAAAAAAACGGTAGAACCGAACCGATCATCCGAGACGAATTTTGTTTTTCGGTCACTTCATAAACCCCGTTTGTTTTGAGGTGTAATGGATGGGAGGAGATTAAGATGGAGGTGGGATTTTTTAGTATTGTGTTTGTTTGTAGAGTTGGGAAAGGGATTAGGATGGAGGAAGGGATATAGATGAAGGTTGGAAAGGGGATTGAGATAGAGGAGGTGGAGGTGGTATTAAAAAATATTGAGGGAATTAAAATTTTTTTTATCTTTTTATGTTTTATATATTGGGAACTTTTTTAAAAAATATTAATGTTTAATTTTTTATATTTTTTTATTTATTTTATTATTTTATATAAAAATAATTTAACAATTACTACACTAACAACTATCATTAAAACAAACACAATTTTATTTAATCTCCTTACTATCAATCTCCTTACTAATAATTTCCTCACCATAAATTCTCTTTATTCTATCACTGAAAATAAACGTATAATCTATTTTGGTTTTGAAAAAATCTACAGAGATAAACGACTGAATGGACTAAATTATTATATTTAAATATTTTTATTATTTTGATTCTTTTATTAGAAGATAAGTGTGCAATAAAAGTTAGGGAGAGAGAGACACATTTATGGAGCCACTTTTGTCTTATCTCTTCATTTATATTCGATGTGAACTGTACACGTTTTTATAAAGCCTTTTAAAACCTCCCGGAAATGCTTCGTTGACATTAAATTTAAGGATAAATTACAAACACACCCGTTGAGATTTATTTAAATTATAAATTATTTTCTGTAATTTTAAAAATTATATTGTCTCTTAAAGTTTTTAATTTCATAACAAATAGGTCTTTTTATTAATAAATTATCAGTTTAATTAACAGTTTTTAATAATGTTAAAATTTTATTTCAATTAATAATTCAGATAATTTTGTTTTTGTATATATGAACAGTTAGAAATTTTATTTTTTTAATTAATTCTGTTAAATAAAAAATTCTAAAAAGGATGTATTTATAATTTTTTAAATCACATGGGACAATTCGTATTTTAAATAAATTTCAGGAGGTGTATTTGTAATTTATTCTAAATTTAAAAATAATAAAATCAAACCTCAATATTGTCGGTTTTGGTTCCTTAAATTTTATCTAAACCTCAACCAAATCGAACCAATTAATACCCCTTATTTCCTTAGGATGGCTACTTTGTGCTTTGAAATTGCATGAGCAACATGGTTTAGGTCTTGCTCTCTCGATAAATATCTCAAGAAATGGAACGTACTTCCTGTATTACCATTGTTAGGATAGTTTTGAAGGAAAATTATTAGGATAGTTTCCGAGCCTTCCACTTTTTTTTTTTTTTTTGGTTATGATGTCAATCAATGTCTGTTCTTCAGCAGGCTGAAGTTATGATGCACTAATATAAAATGCTCCAATTAAATTTATTTTGAATATGACTCACACCAATGTTTTGAAAATCAAACGGGACGGGCTGGTTCGACCAGTTAAACCATTGACCGGTCCATGGTTTGGTCTGGATATATCCTCTAACCCGGTCCCTCTTGAAAACCGATGGAAACCGTGATTAAACCGCTAAACCGGTCAATCCGATTCGGGTTGAAGTGAGCCGGACCAATTTGTTATATTTGATCCAATATTGAAAAAGTTGATGCTAAAAGGATTTGAACCCAACACCTTAAGCTCCAAAACATGAATTTTCACTCTGTCACTATAATTCCTTGTGAATATATAGAAAATATATAATATTAATTATATTCAAACTAATTTTCCTCAAACACATGTATAATTAATATTTTTACAAGTAATATTAATATAAAAACATATATAAACATATATGTTTGATGAATATATATATTAAATTATAAAAATATCTTTAATGAATGTATTTTTTTTATTTTTAAATCATAAAAATATTTATAAAATAATTATGACATCATGGTTCGATTCCGATTTAACCAGACAGTTAAATTAGTGACCTGTTCATCCAATCTCTTTTTCGATTCACTCACCTGTCCGATTTTTAAAACATTGACTCACACTACAAATTTGAATCTCTTATCATACACTTCATTATGGAAATGCTTTTTCAGAATACATAGGGGGTTTTTTTTTTTTTTTTGGCACAAAACAAAATTAATCATCAAGGCTTTGAAGAATTTACAAATCATGGGCATATGAATTCCCCATAGTTCAAATGTGATCTGTAAATTTCCATGACATTACATGACTTAAACGAATGAGGATGTCTGTCCATCAGCTTTGATCTGTAAATTTCCATGACACGTACATAATCAGAGGGAAGAGAGTAAAAGGAGAAGGTAAATTCATAACATGTTTGTATGTTTTTGTTTGTTTGTTTGTTTGTTTTTTTTTAAATAATCACACACATGAAGAAGAAGAAGGAGGAGGAGGAGGAGGAGGAGGAGGAGGTAAACAGGCATGAGTCCCACAAAACAGGATAAAACTACCTCAGAAACTGATTGTCAATGAAAAATCTAAAATATTAAATTGCTTGATCTTATGGTTAACCCTAATACATGCAATTAGCCTTAATATCGGTCTGAATGAATCTGATACGCTTAGTACAATGTTACAAAAAGTGCTAAATCTTTTTTCATCAAACCAAATTGGAAATTAATGACACATATAGGGTGGTCTTAATAACTCTGAGATGGAATAGAACTACCCCTTAATAACCATAGTTGGCACCATAGACCGAGCCATACCCTCCAGCTTGCCCTGCATGACCAGCATTGGAAGGTGGAGATGCATACACAGAACCATGAGCGGCATAAGAGTTATAGCCTTGGTCAGTCGGCCCACCCGTCTGGCTCTGCATTGGGGCTGCAGCTTCGGCCATGAAATTCTGCAACACAAAAATGTAATCTCAACAGATCATCCATTAAAAATAAGAAAAGAACAGAAAAATGAGGATAGTTTAATTTTGCAGCAGCACGTGTGGTCACTTTCCAAGCTCAATCCCACCAAGGGGAGTTTCTTACATAATCATATTTATAAATATATCTTGTACATATATATAAATATATATATGACCTCAAGGCATTCAAAATGCAGGGAAGGCTACTTAACCTTCATGGGGAAAATTGCTATCTTCCTGTATAAACTAAAAAAAATGATCTTAACCAGTCACTTGTAAGGGTAATTAGGTACTTTAGACTAAAAAGAATAATCCCTCCCCAATCTCACTGATATCTTCACCTCCTGCCCCCGAGTAAAATAATTGAATTTCATTCAACAAGTCATCAATTCCATGCATTTCGGGTTCTTGTACCTTCAAAAATGCCATCTATTTACACGGGTGAATGGAACAAGCAAATAAAAATAAGAGAAACTAAAAAGAAATAATGAAATGCCAAATCTTGAAGTTTAAGGAAAATGATAATACTTTGCTACACCAACTTCATCCTGACTCCAATGATAATAAGCAATGAAATTAAGCAACAAAACTGCAACTATAATATATAGCCAAGAGAAATGCAAATATGGATAAATTCATTCACAAGACATGGGTAAGAAAGATTTGCCTGAATCAACTGCTGAGCCGTTTGAACTTGGGAAGCAGTTCCATTAATTTCGACTGTCATTTCGCCAGGAACACCCCTTGTCTCCTGTATGGTCACAGTTGCCCCACTAACACGTCTAATGTAGCTTATACTTGCACCAGCTGTACCAATCACAGCATCAGCATAAGCTAGTGGAATTTGCATTTGCTGAGTGACCTGCGAATTTCACGAAACTCCATAGTCTCAGAAATTAAAATTTTTACCCCCACTCTAATTCTTAGGCCTTTTTTTTCTAATAAAAAAATATTAGTGAGAGCACATCATGAGACAGGTATGCCAGCCCAACTGTCCATAAAAAAAGCAATAAAATAAAATGAGGTTTGTGTTACTGAAAATTGAGAAAGAACGTGAACGTCAAACAAAATATGTGACGCATATTTGCAAAGAATAATTACTTGACAGCTACACATCAAGACCTGTCAAGTTTTATCAAATTCCAGAGACAAGCAGGGCAATGCCATTTGTCAGTTTGATGACTCTCAGAAAACCAGCCTTCCACGATTTCAACCCAACTAGTTACACAATTTCAGACACGCATTCACCAGTGCTACAACTTTGTTGACTATAGCATATTTGATGTGGCCGCATGCCAAAACTTTGCTTCATTTCTGATATGTAGCTCAGAATGCTATATCAATGGTGGAGTGGCGCGGTGCGGCCATCTACCAGCCTCCATGGGTCTGCACTAGGTTGAAGTGGGCAACTCCAAGGGCACTTGGGGGCATTCTAGGCACCTTCAAGGGGTGTTTAGAGATTCCATGGGGATTGGTAGCTCCATGGATGGTGCTGAGATGGTGAATGCCTGTGTTGCAGCTTTCCTTGGACACGCACCCGCTATGCCCACCACATCCTACCATTTCGAGGTGTGTTCCTAGGTTGATTGGGCTATTGAGGCACCGCTATTTAGCCTTGTGTGCCTACTCATGGGCATTGGTTTGGGTTTGACCATGCTTGTGGGGTCCCATGGCTTGAGGCATGCAGCATGGAAGCAATGTCGTGCTTCTGGGCTATAAGTTGATGCATTAAGCCTTGCTATGTGTTGGGCCCCTTGTGCTTCACATGTGGGATGGCACAGTGCACTTGTAGGATATGGCCTATGACATTGCCTTGCTCAAGCTACACGTCGGTGCAACACTATGGACACACAATAGCCTATGTTGGATGATGGCAATCATGTGTGCACAAGGCTTACGCTGTGCTCGAGTGAACCTAGGTATCATAAGGGTGTGTGCATTACTCGTGAGACATGACTATTCAAGATGCTTGTCAAAGACCCAATATGCAATGTTAGCTTCTAGAGCCTTTGCTAGCTTGGGTTGTATGACATTAGTATATTTATCAATGGTGCAGTGCTGTGACATGCTTGGGGTGTTCAGTCATGGGCAACACTTATGGTAGGCATTCTTATGCACAGTTGTGTAAGGTTTGGTGTATTTGGTGACATAAACCTTAATTGAGCGAGCCCGTAGTTTGTCATGGCCTTGGTGTTGTGGAGTGATTGTTGCCATGTTTTTAGTACCTTGGGACATGAGGTCTTGGGTGGCATTCATTATGCAGGGCTTCTTTTGTGGGGGTGGTTCTCATTGGAAATCTTGTGGGCTTGCTATTGTCATGACAGGTGATGATCCTCAACACTTGGATGGCAAAAAGTTAAGGTGGACTTGTGGTCAAGTGGCTTCATGGGACAAAGTTCCGCGGTACCAAAGAGTCACCCATGACAACCAGGAAATGGGAGAGTTTTCAAGCATACAAAATTCAGCTAGGGGCTTGGGTTCCACTAGGTCTGTAAGATTCAATATGAAAAACTATGAACTGGCCTTGCCTTGGAAAACCCATGCACTCCCTCCAATTCATCCAAGATGGTCAACTGGTTTATGAGTCAGAATGTCAAATAATAATTGGTCAACCCATCCAGGTTCAAATTCATGAAAAAGCACAATGCCAATATTCGAGGTCCAGCTTAAAGCCTCCAGTTTTATTTATCTAGATTACTGAGATTAGAAGATCAAAAATCAAAATAAGAAAAAAGAGAAGAAAAAAAATTCAAAAACAACCTGTGTAATCACTGATGGCGCTGGCTGAGAATTGGATGAGGCATGCACATTCATTGGAGCTTCTCTTCCATAGGCAGATATACCCTGATGAGGCTGTTTTTCTAGTGGAGGTTGAATGTCAGCCGGTGGATAATAATTGTCAAGTTGCCTAGGAGGTGGCATGTAATGAGGATTAGCTCCATAACCAGGTCCTCCACCTGCATTTGGAGGAAAAGCTTGGGGCGGTGGACCCCAGGATTGGGGAGGAGCCATGTGTTGTTCCATCTGAGGATTTGGCATTTGCATCTGAAGAAAAGTTACAATGCATTAGAAAAATATAACCTCTCTCTCTCGGTCAATTAATTGAATTGATGATTGAAAACAACACTCACTTGCATTTCAAACATCGGAATTACACTGCGATCAACCAAAAATTTCCTCAGGTGAGTAGCAATTAATTCAATTGCTTTGTGTACCCCTACAGGCTCCCCTACTACCTCAACAATCCTATCATCTTGAAGAGCAAAAATGGGTAGGTCTTCTGCAGTAATTCATTACAACAATTAGAAAAACTTGATGTCAGATGAATAATGACCAAAAATTACAATGAGTTGACATGATGACAATGCAAAACTAGAGAAAATTGAAATTAACAAATGTAAAAACTTGTCAAAAATCAAATATACAACTGGTGAAGTCAAGAATGTATAGAATGAGAAATTCTGTTAAAACACTTCTGGAAGTCAGGTTGTGATAGGATTGATTAATTTGAAAGGACGGAATTTTGATTCAATTTCACTAATACTTAAGGTAATATGGGAGTTGGACTGCAACAGATGAGGACTGCTGCAGCAGGAAGAGAGAGTCAACAATCTTTGTGCAAATACTATTCAAAAATGTCAATGTTATAGTATTCCAAATCTCAGGTGAAATCTTCAAAAGATCAATCCAAACACAACCAATAATCTATCTACTTCCAGCTCAAGCCAATATCTGACAGAATCCTCAGAAACATTAAACTGAAAAAAGAAAGTTTTTCTATGAGCAAAAACTAGAAATACAGTTTGACAGAGTGGAAACAATCATGGTAATAGAGATGTAATAAAGAAAACCTGTCCCAAGTACTCTAACAATACAACTAGATGCTTCTTGAATAGACTTGACAGTTGCTCCTTGCTTTCCAATTATGCTTCCTGCTTGAGCAGCTGCCAATAGCAACCTAGTTGAAACCTTGGCTCCCAGACCCGGTGGAGCATGAGAAGAATCACTCTCCAGCCCGTCAACGATGCGTTTATGAACCCTCAGTAGGCCATCTACAGCTGGAGGAAGAGAAGCATCAGGCTCCTCCTTGGCAGACACCATAACCTTTCCAAAAGAACAAAAAACAAAATCATCAATCCCTGTGCAAATAATTATACTAGGTTTGATTCATACTAAAAACAGCAAGGAATAGCACTATAGCAGCATAAATTCTTTATTTTAAAAAAATGGACATATCTTTGGAGTTTGAAGAAAAGATTGGCCAAAATCATCTGCAACACCATGGTGTACAATTTTATATCTCAGGGAAGAATGACTAACCAAAATTAAAATGAGAGAGAGAGAGAGAGAGAGAGAGAGAGAGTGCATACATTCAGAAATTCACAGGTAATAGCTGAGTATCTAATTTTTTATACCAAGAACATAGTTAGAAAAAAGGCAAAAAGTCAATTATCAAGCTGTCGATATAAAAACAAAAAACAAAAAGAAGAAAAAAAGGTGTCTTCCAAACAAATTTAAACTGTATAGATTTAGGTCTTCCATGAGACACGTGAAATACTCTCTACAGACAAGAACACAGTTCAACACAAGACATTGAAAAGACATAAAAACATGAAAATTCAGATTGTAAAGGTGTATGATAACCAAATCGAATCTGAATAGGCATGGCAGCAAAAGAAGGTTTCAAATTATAGGTTCTTTAAAGGCCTGCTCAAGCATGTTATCACCAAATTGCCTAGAAAACTTCCTTAAACATCAGGAAGGAGAATAGGAGAGATAAAAAGGAGGAGACAAAACAATCATGATTAAATCACTTATTCTCTTCTTTTTTATGTTATCGCAAATTACTTTTTTTAATAATCTCTACTAGTCTACTAGATTTTGTATATTTTAAATTTTTTTTTTTCCACATTAGCAAACATATTCCCTAACTAGGCCTTTAAACCTTTTGTATACAAGCTTCTAATATTCATTGACCTCAACATGTTCAATTATTTAATTATTGACAACGTATTAACACTTGATATGTTTTGTTTTTGTTTTCCATTAATTTTTCCTCATTTCCAAAAAGTTTCTGTTTCCAAGATAACCGAAACGAAATTTTGATCCTTGCTCCAAGGCGAAGTGATGCAGGTAGTGTCACTTTTGCAATGTCTTATATGTTACCTTACCAGCAGTCAGCAAGTCTTTTTCTTCCAAAACATTTATGCTAAAAGTATTACAAAATTCTAAATTTAACCCAAGGATTCAGCTTCAAAATCCCAATCTGGTACAAAACTCACCCATCATGATATTATGATGTGAATTCATTTTATGACTCTTAACCCTATTAATCAAACAAAGAATAATCATTCAAGCATTGTCCTAGATCCACTCTAGAATATAACTCATGAATTTGAAGCCCTAGATCCCATGAGATCAACAATTGAACAATAATTAAGAAAATTGCCCAATAATAAATTCAATTAAGTCTATCTCAATGGGGGCTTTTCTTTTCTTTTTCTTTTTCTTTTTATGGGATAATAATATTTCTTAACACCACAGAGAGTGTCAAAAAAGAAAAGCACACTTGAGAAATCCAAAAGGCTCAACTCCAAGGACTAAATGAAGCTATAAGGTTAGCCCCAATGTTTCTTGGATTGATATTGACTATAACAAACTTGGTTTAAGTTATTTTATGTTAAAACTTCTTATAAATTTCACCATTTGAAGTACCTAAATCCATTTTCAAAAGTAATACCTTAAATTTTAATGAAAGTTTGAATTTATATAACTGAAAAGATGCTGGTTGATGTTCATTTGAATTTATATAACACAAAACATGACAAAAAACTTTCAAAGCTACAACCAAATTCTCCTCCTTTTTTCAAGAGTAAAGATAATTATATTAATGAGGATCCAAGGGGGTCCAACCACATACAAAAAAAGAAGTAAAATAACTACATATCAAAAACCTACTCAAAGGCCTCTACAAAATCCAAAAAATGGTTCAAAGATGGAGTGATCACCTCCAAAATCCAACTATACAATAAAGCCAAAGATATACTCTTTAATCTAAAAAAATACTCTTCTCCACCATCCAATGTTCTTCTATTTCTTTTTTCCCCCACACCAACCACATTAAAGCCTAGAGAACCAATGCCTTCCTCCTATTCCCATGCTCATTCGCAATTACTACCACAAGAAAGTCGTACCACGCAACTCCCTAACCATTAACAGGAACACATCTCCCTAGCCATCTCGCAATGATTAATATGGCATTCTCCATAAATAAGTCAATAAATAACATATAGATAAGAAAGTTGAACTTGGTGACCCATAATACTTGGTTGCAAGTTCCATGGACCCCTTTTTATCGGCAAGATCCATGACTCATATTACAACCCATGGATACAAACTACAACCCACCCGCACATCCGAAATATTACCTAAATAGCAAATACCCTTCCTTACTAAACCTAACAAACAAAAATAATATCATACTAGAAGCCTAATAAGCTACAGAAATATAAAATTATAAAATAAAAACCAATTTAACTCAGAACTTCATTAGATGATGCCCTAAATATGCTCCATTTAAAAGTCCAGCTTTAACAAATTTCTTGTTAACATGCTCTGCTAAGAGATTTATTATCTTACACAGTTTTTTTCTTTCTTTTATTCTACTTTTTGGGTTTGAAATTCAATTCAACTACATGACTAACATGACATAGTCATGTAGACTTCTGCTTTTTCAACTTTACATGATAAATTTAGGTTCCAAAGATTATTTTCAAAGACCAAAGTATAAAGGCCATCGCATTTGAAATCTCACAGGAAGATTGAGATTGAAAGATTAGTGATTAATTTTTTTAGTGAAATTTATATCAGATGCCTTTCCAGCCTATTCCATTCTCAGCTGGAACTGTTTAGAGAGGGCTTCAGCATTAACAATAATCTCAAGCATTTTCAACGGGGTCTGACAATATGCGGCAAAACATCAATCATCCGGATTCTGAATTTACCAGATAGAACTTGGAGCTTCTTGGTACACAAGTTCATATAAGATATGTCCGTGTTTATTCAGATAAACTTTTCAGCAGTTGTATACTCAATGCTGATCCCTGCAATCCGGATCTTTGATTCTTCATGTTTGAAAACATATTGATGATTGATTTGTTGCCTTAATTTTTTTGCTGACAGAACCTGCACAGATTCATCTTTGTTATTGCAATAAAAGGAGCTGCTTCAAATTATAATTGTTGTTTGTGTTATGTATCCTTTTGCTCCTTTTCCATATAAGTTTTTTAGGATGAGCATAATCCTAATATGAAATTTGATATATGATGTTTTAACAACTTTACCATTATTGATTTCTCTCCTAAGTTAGCTATTACAATCAGCTGCACGTATTTTCCTTCATAAAACAGCAGAGTTAGAAAGTGGAAAATTATGGCAATACAAGGACATGTATATGCCACAAAGAAATTTTCTCCCTTTTGCGTTTACATGAAAATGGATCATCGTACAATGCATCTATTCAAATTACAATATTCCTAGAATTTCAGGACAAATGGAATTCTAAATGCGTCAATATATCCATAACCAATTATATTAGTGGCTGGATGACAACCATCTTCTGTTGTTCACCAAACATCCATAAACTGATTAAATAACTTTTATTAATTTTATAAAATTTTATTTATGGTTTGTAACCTGATTAACTAAAATTCATAATTCTCACTGGTACCGAACAAATGTGGGTGACATCACATCTTGCATGGCATACCAATGTAGAAATTTGGATGTCTACTTTAACGACAACATACTTTTTTAACTTCATAATAAGCTATTTACAATAGTTGCACGATTACTTTTTTTCAGTTCAACAAAATTTCTCATATTTCATGAGAAAGTGCTCAGATAGTTTTCAGAATTATTAAATCACCACATAATAGATTGTTTCTGAACAATAGTTACTAAACACTACCTTCAGCAGAAATTGATGCAAAAGAGTTCTGACAAAGTGAAGTTGCGGAAACCTTCATAGCTTACCATATTGCTTCAAAATGTAAGTTAAGGGAAACTAACAAAGTGACTTTAATACTAGATAAGATAGCAACTAACATTTACAAAGGGAACATCACTAGAGTTTAAGCCAGAAAATCAGTAAGAATTAATTAGTTCTACCCTATCAGGGTGTACGAAAAATTTCCCTGGAAAAATAAACTGAACCAAAAAAAGAAGATACAAGCTTACAGCTCTTTCAGCAGTTCCTGGAGGACCATCAAGAATCTTAATGCGAGCTCTTGTCTCTTCACACATTTTCTTTATGTACTCTCCTTTGCGCCCAATGATACTACCAACCTTTTGCACAGGAACCAACATTCGAAATACACTCTCTCCTGGCCACCCAGGCCACCTTTTTTCACCGCCTCCAATGGCCAAATCATCTTCATGTCCTTGTTTTTGTTCAGGTTGTGAGTTCTCAGGCATTCCATCCATATCATGTTCACCAAAACTTTGATCAAGTTCAGCCATAAGCTTCATGGAAAAAAAGAAGACAATTTTGGCTCAATAACACTAATAATACGCACATTGCTACATAAATGTTCACATACACAGCATGTCAAGTTTGGCTCAATAACACAAGGAACCAGATTAGCAAAACGAAGTTCAAGCTTCTATTTCGCAAAAACTTTAAATCTAAGAACTCAAGCAAATAGCAATTCATTTCTCTCCTATAAGAAAAGAAGAATTGGAAAAAATAAAAATTAAGAAAAAAAAAAAATTTTGGGTTCAAACAATAATTGAATATAAGACCTAACAATCATAAAACCAAAAACCCATCAAAGAAAATAAAAAGTTAAACCGTTCAATCAATACAAAAAGAACATGTTGACAGCTAGCTAAACTACGAAGACCCAATCCCAAAGCAGCACACAACTAAACTCCACCAAGACTCAATCCCAACATAGTAATTCCTAAAACCATAGAACACTGTTAATAAAGAACAAGATTAACATTACATTATGTTTGGCTCAATCACATAAGGAACAAGAATAACATTAAGATGTTCAAGCTTCTATTTTCACAATAACTTTCTCATCCTAACAATTTTAACTAAGCCCATTCCAAGAGAACTGACCGGTGAACTTCTTTATTGCAATCACGAGGGAAAGAACTTGAAAGTACTATTCACACATAGATAACCAATAATGGAATTGAAGACTTTAATTCTCATAAAACTAAAAACCCATCAAAGAAATAAAAAAAAAAAATTAACCATTTGAATCAACTACAAAAGTACATTTTAAATTGACAGCCAAACAACACAGACACAACCCCAAAGCACACAACACAACTAAACTCCCCAGTACTCAATCCCAACAACGTAATTTCTAAAAAAACAGAGAACCCTGTTAATAAAAAAAAAGAAACTATTTGATGGGCCAACTAAAAAGAAGACATAATGGATAAAGAACAGAGAAGCACAGTAACAAAATAAAACCCTAAAAGGATGTAAAAGCGTAGTATGTATGAGATGCGTGTACTTACATCCGTTGTGAAGAAAACTAGAGAGAGAGAGAGAGCTAACAATGGCGAATTGGAGGCAGACAAAAATCTTTGGAGTGGAAATGAAAATACGATTTAGGTTTTTCGGAGGATTGAGAAGTGTTTTAGCGGACGAATGACGAGCTAGCATCTCCAACAAGTGTAAATTGCATTCACACCCCCAATGAGGTTTATATTTAATTGTATAAAGTTACCCTTACATTTTTGAAAATTACATTTTCTTCCAATCAGTTTGTAATCTCATATATTTTATTCCTCTGTTTGTCTGTTTTCACTTAGGCTTATTTTGGAAAATAATTATTTTAATTGATATTTTTAAAATAATTAAATTTTTTAACTTTTTAATTATTTTATCTTATTGCCAAAATAAGCCCATGGTTATTTTAAAAATTAAATTTTTTAATTGATATTTTTTAAATAATTAAAATTTTTAATTTTTTTATTATTTTATCTTACTGCTAAAACAAGCCCATGAGTGCATGACTTACAGGACTCGGGATGACATTTTAAGTCGATAAAATTGGATTTGACAATTTTTATAAGCCAATTATTTGGTGTTTGATTATTATTCATTATGTTTTTCTTAGTTACGATGGATTGTGATTTAATTATAACATTTATAATACACATTTTTTTTGGGAATGTATATCTAAAATGACCCTTAATTTTCATTATATACATATTTACATAATAATATATATTTATTGTTAAAACAGCCTTTATTCTTTAAAATGATAAATAATTTATAAGTAAATTATTATTTATTTTTTTTTAAAGAAAAAGAACTCTTAACTTGCTGTATATAAAAATAAAAAAACACACCAAAATTATTTATTTAACAACATTATTTTATATTTTTTGTAATATAAATATATTTAATTTATTCAATTAAGAAAAATTTATCTATAAATTCCATCTTGAGGAATGATGATCCGATTAATCTCAAAAGTTTTCTTATAGACCAATTAGTCTTATTGATTTTGAAAAGGTAAGTTTAGGGTGTCTCTATTTACACACCATCTTTCATCTCTAGGTATACCATTAATTGATTTAATTTTTATTACAATATTAATCTTATGTAAAATGACCACAAATACCTTTTGTAAAATTACCATAAAGGACACTAATGAATACAATACACATCAAATATCTCAAACGTTACTTACGTTTCTTCTCTTTCAAGAATCCAAAAACCCTGAGATAAAAACCAAAAATCCTTAAAGAAACAACCAAAAATATACATCACCTTAACCTCTATCCTGACCCTGACCTCAGCCTCGAACTTGGCCACGAGCAGGATTTGTTAATGCACGATGTCGTCTCTTTGGGGCAATGGGTGGAATACGTAAAGGGTCATCTATTTTTTAAAATGAAACAGAAAACAATGAAGGATAAGTACGTTCAGAAGTACAGAGTCGGACTATTCTATTTTGTTCGACAGTCAAATTTCAAACATATTGAACTTGTTCGACGGACTAAGTCCGAATAGTTCACTTAAGTTCGACACTAAAATGTCGAACATATTGAATTTGTTCAACAGAAACACTCCAGACAAAAAGTTAATGTTCGACAGATCAGTGTTGAATGGTTCACAAAATCAAACTTTCATATACAATGCCACTGGCTCGCAAAATCAAACATTCATATACAATGCTCACAGCAATAGGAAAATGTACATAAAACCCTCAAATCTAAGCAAAATGAAAATTCTCACCTACTGTATCTCCAATGTGGAATTGTTTCCACCGGCGTCTTTGATGAAACAGAGAATGGAAGAGAATGGGTCTTCACCACTGGCATCTTTGATGAAACAGAGAATGGAGAGGGAGATGGAAGATCGTGGGTGGGGTATGTGAGTGAGTAAGGGTAAAGACGAAAGATGTGGATAAGGCGTGTAAGGGAAAAGATGAAAGATTGTGGTGTATATTGAGCAAATTTTGCATTTATTAAATTACTTAAGGTGTGCCTTGAGTAGTGGTGTACCTTGAGATAAAAGGTAGTGTGTAAATAGAGTCACCCGTAAGTTTAATATATTATATGAAAATTGAATTTATGATTATATCCTGATTTCTATTATGGTTCTTTTTTCTTTTTCTTTTTTCTTTTTTCTTTTCTTTTGTGCTAAAAATGTAAATACATAACGTATGAGAATCAAATTTGAGATTAATTTTTACATAAGAATCTTTTTTATCTGGAATGATTTGAAATGTAAGATTGTTCAAACATTTCAAAAAGAGTACAAAAATGACTTAAAATATGAGATTTTTCAAATATTCCAAAAAGATGTGAGATTTTCAAATAGTTCAAAATTAGTACAAAATTTTTTTAGTAAGTTTTGAGTAAATGTATAATTTCAATATGTAACACTCTAATATAACATTCAAACGTAATACTCCAAAAAAATTCCTTAGTATAACACTCCAATATAATACCAAAAAAAAAATGTCATAATATACTTTTCTCAAAGGTAATATTCCAATATAACATTAAAAAAAAATGTGAAATTCTTCAAACCATTCCAAAAGGATGTGGGATTCTTCAAAACATTCCAAAAGGAGGACGAAAATTCCTTAGTGAGTTTTTTGGTAAATGTATAATTTCAAACTATGTGTATTACGTTTAAAACAATGTACACTAAAGTAGTTTTTAGTGTTTTTATGTGTGTTACATTATAGTGTTATATTTGAGATTACATTAATTGGAGTGTTACGTTTGGAAAAAGTATACTAAAAAACTTTTTGTATGTTATATTGGAGTGTTACGTTTGAAAAAAAGTTCAAAGTGTTACATTGTTACGTTTGAAAAAAATATACTAAGGAATTTTTTAATACATTACATTGGAGTGTTACATTATTGGAGTATTACATTCTTATTCGTAATGTGGGATTGGTTCTAAAATGAGAGAAAATCCAAAATCTCTACAGTGCGGACTGCCCAAATGTGTAATTTCACATTTGGATAAACTCACTTTTATTCTTCAAAAACTAAACCCAAAGTGTAAGTAACTACCCTATTGTGTAATTTATATTTTAATGGGACCTTTGGGTTCATAAGAAAAAAATAAGGATTAAACAATTCACAATATTACATTTTTGAATTTATTGTTGTTTCACCCTTTAATTAATGGGTTAAATGGCCAGGTTCAGGATTATGTATTTTTTCTTAGGAGGATTTAAGATTAAATTTAGGCCCAATGGGCTAGACCAGGCTTGGGTTGGTACACATTTATGTTATTACATAAAAACCCAGTTTGACAATGGTTTTTTTTGGTTAAAATAATCAATAAAGATAAATATATTAAAATAATCAATAAGACAAAATGTTACATTTAAACTATAATCATTTCACTTTTTATCTCACAACTATCAAATGAATTATAAAGAATAATTCATCCAACTTTCCAAACAAACTTTTTTAGTCAAGCTAAAATAACTAAAAAATCAAAAAGTCAAGTAGGTATGCCAAACAAAGCAAGTCTCTTTATCTAAGTTCACCATAGTGATATACCCTAAACAACAACCCTTTTCACCCTAATCGATCTCCTCTCTTTCCACTACTACCTTTAATTCATCATTACTTTTCTACACCGATTTCACTATTAAAACATGATCACATTAAAGCCTTGTTTATCTCTTTCCCCCTCCCTATTAAATCTTTGTTGTTGTAGGTGCTACTAAATGGGGTTGCAAATGAACAGAGTTGTTCGTGAACAAGCTCGAGCTCAGCTCGATAAGAGCTCGTTTGAACTCGGTTCGTTAAATTTTTTTTGCATTCGAGCTCGAGCTCGAGCTCGAACTCGTTAAATTTTTAATAAACAAGCCCAAACATTCTAGAGCTCGGCTCGTAAGCTCGACTCGTTAGCTAACTTGTTTAATATTTATTATTTATATATTACATAATATAAAAATCTGTATAAAAAATAAGATAAATATGTTATTTATATATTTAAAAAATATAAATGTAAATAATAGTTAGCTATAGATAGTACATTTATATAATAGTGGTAGTAGATATTATTATTTTGGTAAAATATTGAATATTTTTTTTTAGAATGTTTATATATATGTTATATATATAATTATATAATCAAAATTTTAATTGTAACTTTACTCTCATATGCAAGTATGAATTTATAAATTTTTTGGCTTGTGAACAAGCTCGAACTCGAGTCAAGCCTAAGCCAACTTGGCTTGAGCTCGGTTCGTTAAATTTTTATTGAGCTCGAGCTCGAGTTCGAGTTTGTTAAAATCTTAATAAACAAGCCCAAACATATTAAAGCTCGGCTTGGCTCGTTTGCAGTCCTACTACTACATCATGCTCACTACCAACATACTGCCTCAATAGCTAAAAGCTAGCTTTTAACTTTTAATCCATTTTGGGTCACATCAAAAAATTCTATTTCCACACACTTAATTACCTCTGTGCACATCTTCTCTCAGTACACACACTTATTAATTTGATTATTAATTAATTTTTTCAATCCACACATTGGATGTTACAATTATACCATTCACTCATAATCATTGTACACACACCACTCAACTCTTTTTTCCACACACTTGTTGAGTGACCCTACTTCCAGATTTGTAGACCCACATGAAGACCATTCAAGACCATATTGTGAAGTGAAGACAAAGTCCTTCATTGAAGACCTTCATTGAAGACCCTATTGAACCTTCATTAAAAACACCATTGAAAACTCTCCAAATATTGTTGAAGATGAGACATCTTTCTATTTTGTTATTTTATTTATCATTTCCAGATCTCTGTGTACTTCATTGCCATAAAACCCTTGTTTTTATTTTTTAAAATTTTTTTTAAAATTTTTAATTTTTAATTTTTTATGTTTTTCTGTTTGGGGATTTCAGCACTAGTTTTCCAAAATTATACATTTAATTCGAAACTTAACTTTTCGAATAAAAGTGATTAGTTCAAAAAATTTGTTCCCAAAAAATTTTTAAAAACTTTTGATAGTTGATGTCCGAATATAATGAAATAATTCGGCACTGGTTGTCTGATTGAAAACTGCAAAAGGAAAAAAAAAACAAAAAACAAAAAAAGTTATGTACAAAAAACTAACATTTTCGTCCCTAATAGAGTATAAATCTAGAGATTAAAGCAATATAAGAGTTGTTAGGATAGTAATGCTTTGCAAGCAATAGAGGAGTATAGAGTGTGTTGCAAGCAAAGTAACAACAATGAAAAAAACTAGGGTTTAGTGTTTTTTTACTCAAAATGTGTATATTGAGATTTTTTTTTGTTTTTAAAAGATGTGTACAGATAATATTTTCATATAATATTATGAGTGCTAGTGACGTTCATTATGATCATTTTTGTTTAGAGTATAATTGCCATTAAAATAATATTTCATTAAGTGTGTGCACTAAGGTAATTAGGTGTGTAGAAATAGAATTTTTCGGTCACATCACCTCTCACATTTTTTACACACAAAAGGACAAAAAGACCAAAAAAAAAAAATGTAAAAATAAACTTTTAACCAACTTCTTAATTCACCCCAATATCACATTTGAATTTGACGCGTTTTTGCTAATGGTTTTCAAAATATTGCAACCGTGTAAAGCAAGGTTGTAATAGTGGTTAGCGGTGTTGTCATACTTGGTATTTTTGGTGATGATCGTATAAGGAAGTGACCGTACTTGGTATTTTGGTGGTGATGGATGGTTGACAAAGGAAAGAACAAGTGGTGCCTGGCGGTGTTGTCAGATTGCCTGTACTTTACCCCGTGTGTCATTTTGGTCCATGACATTTCAAATTGCTTGATTTAGCCCCTCAATTTAACAAAGTGTGTCAATTTTGTCCAATAATTGATGTCCGTTTGAAATTATGGACGGAAAACCAGCACCCGTCTCTCACGTGCTCCCTTTAGCAATTAATGAGAGGCACATTTGTTTTTTCACCTCAAACACTAGGTTACCTCCCGTCAAAACCATATATGTTGTCTCTATCTCCATTATATACACATACAGACTCCAAAACTGATGGTAGACAAAGGACAGAAGAAGATGATGGATCATTACTATGCCGATGTAAAATGAAAGCTCAGTTGAAGACTTCGTGGACATAGAGTAACCCTGGACGAAGGTTTTGGGGATGTCCTCAATATGGTATAAGTGTAGATGGAAAAAAAATCGGGATGTCCTTTTGTTATATTGTTTGTAAAGGCAACTGAGGTGTTTAAGAAAAAATATTGCAGAGCAGACATGCATGTGGATTCTTTCTATGGGTGGATCCTCCATTGTGTCCTCACACTCGAGAGATCATACCTGGGTTGCTGAGAAGAACCACTATGCTTGAAAAGCAATTGAAGATGCACAAAGTAAGACAGAGGAAGTTGATTACTTTGATGGCATTGTCATGGCTCATTTTTTGGTGTTGGAACATGATTAGAGATGGTTCTGCAGCTGAGTCTCTTTCAAGCACTAGAAATGATGAAAATTGAAGATGCTCATTTTTTAATTTTATATTTATTTTGTTTTGAAGCTTTTGGACTGGGAATGAAGTAGGAATGAAGTGGGTTTTTTTTTTTGTTCTTTTTTTTTTGTTCTTATAATTGATGCATATGGACTGGGAATGGATTTTAGGGTTTGATTTTGTTATGTCCAGTGTTATGTAATTGGGGTTTATTATGTATGAATGTTATGAGTGTCCAAACATGTTTTGAATGACACTATATCAATGTTAAATCAAGCTGTAGCAATGTTTTTTAATCAACATTTGTTTATCAACTTTTGAGTCAATGTTGAATTTTTAAATGAATGTTGAATGAAGCTATTTTTGTTTATCATTTTTTCCAATCACATTGTATCATGGTGTTGTTTCACTTTTGCTGCATCGGTTTGTTTCACTTTTAGCAAACATGATGCAACCTATAACAAGATATAGAAATAAACATTGTAGACATGGTTGATACAAACAAAAAAAAAAACATGGTCCAAACATGTTCCAATATAAAAAACAAATGTTTCAAATAACACAAAGGCCAATTAGTTTACCATGTGCCAACAAAATACAAATGGCAAATCCAACAAAACATTACCACGTTCCAACAAAACATAAAAAGGCCAAATACAACAAAAACATAATGCATAACAATCCACAAAAAAAAACTGTTGTCTACTATTAGGTAACTACTCTTTTAATTTAATTTCTTCCATGTTTTGGTAGTGAAGATGTCACGCCCCAAACCCGCCCCTAAAAGTTTTGGGCATGACCTATTCAGAAACGGACACTTAACCTGTTATACATAACATATGGGGCTTGAGCGGAATCATTATCAATATAAAATAACATAAAACATCATCCATTGAGCTACCACTACCATGCCAGGACCGCACACATTGCATTAGGTACATAATATATAGAAACATACACCTGAACTTCAGTTACACACTTATACATTCATACTTAGACCCACAATTGGGCATGTAACAAAAATATTAATGAAAGACAACCAAAGCATAAATCAATAACCTAACAACACTTTACAAAATGCACGGCTTCAGGTGGTGCCTGGATGCATCAAAGTTGACAAGAGAAAGACGAGCCTTAAAGGTTAGGACTGAACTCCCGGTTGATTACCTACAGAAATTGACAGACAAAATACAGAATGAGCGAACCCAGTGAATAATAGTACATAAATAATGTAATGTTTAACCTGAATAATAAAACATATAACTGCAGATACATATGATTAACTACATTCCGTAATTATTTCCAAAACAGCCATGGGTCTAGTTTCCGTAATAGAGTGGCTTTAAGCCCAGCATATACATAACAGCCATAGGCCTACAAATGCAGAACGACCATGGGTCCAGAAATAACAGAACGGCCATCGGCCCAGAAATAACAGAACGGCCATCGGCCCAGAAATAACAGAACGACCATCGACCCAGAAATATCAAAACGGCCATCGGCCCAGATATAACAGATGTATGGACTCAAGAGGTGGCTCGTACGGATTCTAGAGGTGGCTCCCACCAAGGTGTAGCACTTAATTCCGTACAGCACTTTGTTCCGTACAGCACTTTGTTCCATACCAAAAAACATCAGAACAGATTAACTTCAGAATCATACAAAAAGTACACACATTCTTCCCATTAATCACATGAATAAACATATATAATATAAGTTTAACAGAACGTTGCCGATAATTGTTAGCAAAAGGTAAACATATTTTACAGCTTGAACGCTTTCAGAAATACGTAGATACCACAGTTCCATAATGCATATACATCCCATTTGCTCATCATGTATCAATGCCACTAACTAGCAGTTAACAGAATGGTAACATTAATTATCAATAGCAAACAAAACATATAGTACAATGTTGCGCTTAGATTTTCTCATGGTTCTTTGTAAGTAGACATACTTGTTTCGTAACTAACAGAACCTTAACATTAATAATAATCCGAAGGTAAATGTACCATTACATCAACAGGCCAGAACAATTCATATCATAACATGAATTACATAACAATGTCATTGATACGCAATTCTTTTCTATTAACCAACTTCACAGTGTTAATAGTTTGTATGCAATTCTTATACAGAATCATAGGTAATTCTTAGGATGGTACATTGACAATAATCATTAGCCATAACCAAAATATGGAGTAGGTTCAGAGTCATACCGATGTGTGCTAACTCTTTCAATGTTCACATCAATTCCCAATCAACACACATGTTAACATATTAGCTCACAGAGAATAGAATGTTGTTAAAAATTTTCTTAACGGTAGACCATGTACATTTGTAGTACTATTACTCACAGTGATCGGCTCCTGGTAGTAATGTGTAATAACCCTCATCACTGCTTACCGATAAACATGGATTACCGTCAAAACTGAACTGATTATGACTGATAATTGAACTGATTAAAGTACTGAACTGACTGACTGAAAACTGGAACTGAATTGACTGAGTATGTATGTTAATTTGTATTCTATCTGTTCGATTGTTTATTTGATCTGTTCACGTTTTATGTTTAAACTGCTAATTGAAGGCCTTATCGGCGGTCGAACCGGGAATTGATTGATGTTTCTCGACCCTCACAATTAATGTGAATTTATGGTGTATTTATCTGAAAACTGATTAGGTATGATTAAATTAGATTAAATATTGATGGATTGCAAGTTTTGGACTTAATTACCAAACTAACCCTTAGTGGCCCACTCAATATAACATATTTGAGCCCTATGATACACTTAAGCACATAATTTCATCAGCCTTTCTCCTTGCTTTGCCGACTTAGAGAGAAGAGAGGGAGAGAGTGAGAGAAATTGGAATTCAACTTGAAGAATTGCTTGATAATTGAAGTATAGATTGCTATTGTGAGCTTCTAGCCTTGCATTAAAGACCTAAGGTAGAATAACTACTCTCTTGTTCTTGAATATTAAGTGATTCATGCATGGTTCATGTCTAATTGAGGAGCTAAGTCATAATTTAGTTCTAACATGTTGAATTGAAGCTCATTCTATGCATGCATGTTTGTATTGTAGATGTTTGAGTTGTTTTCATGGCAAAATGTTACATGCATGTTCACAATTATGTTTAAGACCATGAAATCATCATGTTTTGAAAAGAAATGGCTCTTTTGGGCTAGTATTGGAAGCTTTGAATTGGTTTGAATTCATGCATGTTTGCACGTTCTCCATGTTCATGAAGTTGGTTTGAAATTGGGTTTGAATTAAACACCCTTGGGCTTTGATTTCTCAAAATTGAGCATTGAACCATGTTATTCTATGTGTTTACAAATGTTTTCTGGAAATTCAGCCTAAGAGGTCGAGTTTTGAGTTGCTAAAACTTGGTTTGAGCTTGGAGGTGCAATCTGGGTTTTCCAGATTTTGCACTCCCGCTCGAGTGGGGAAATGGGTGCTCGAGCAGAGAATCCGAGCATCCAGTATTTCTCTGCACTGTTTTACAGTCCGCTCGAGCAGAGTCGTGTGTCTCAAGCTCGAGCGGGAGTCGAGCGGATATTTCACCCATCCAGTACTTTTACAGTACGCTCGAGTGGAAGATTTGTACGCTTGAGCGTGTACCTTTGTTGCATGTCCGCTCGAGCGGGTAATCCTGCGCTCGAGCGGGACTCTGTTTTCTGAAAACTCTGAAAATGCTTTTAAAAGTGCATTTTTGCATCCTCATCCCATCCTAGGCATTCTTAGGCCTAGTTTAAGACATCTCAATGAGGATATAGATGTAGAACACACCAAGGCAAATTAGGGATTAAGTTATGATATTTCCCAACTGTGTAGCTTAGTGTGTGTTCAACCTGTGAACTGTGTAGGGTTGGCGACTGGGGAGGCACGCTCTAGCATACCGTAGCCCAGAACTCTGTGAGTAACGATTGTGTAAAGATATGTTCACAAATGATTATCTTCTGAACAACTGAACTGTACTGTTTTCTGAACTGATTACTGTTAACTGAATGAATGTATGTCCTATATTCTGAACTGTATTGTGGCATCCTTAGCAACTGTTGTATACTGTTACTGCCTACGTTACAGAGATCTCTGTCGGTTCCCTCGTGGAACCACTACTGTTTACTGATTGATGGCCATCATTACTGTTCGGTCTTTAAGACCTACTGTTTACTGCTATGCTAATGGATGTATCACATAATGACTGAATAACTGTTCTGACTGAAAGACTGAAGTATTGTTTAATGAACTGCTTTCATTACTGTAAGGACATTTCATTCTTAACCTCTTTACGCATTATGTTATTCACTAGGCTTTAGCTCACTGTTTTATATATTATGTAGGTGCTCAGCACCAGATCGGAGCTGGGAGCGTGGGTTAGACTCCAGTTTTGTCAAGCCAGCCTTTGTGCCTCACTGCGAGGTTTCGAGTTGCCATGCTATGGCTTTGGGGTGTTTTGTTTTTCCCCCGTCTGTCGCAGGCAGGGGGCAAAGTGTGTATAGACTGTCAGCTACTAACTGTACTGTTATCAAGGGATTAGGTCCCCGTACTGTGTGACTGTAAATTTTGTATAGACTGTACTGTTTGTATGTATGAATGCATGAAAAATCTTTTTGGCATACAGACTGTCACAGATCAATGGACATTATTTATTTACTGTATTGGCTTCCGTCGGGCCCTGAACTCTGTTTTACTGTACTACTATTAAGCAGGCCTTCGGTAATCTCGGATTACTGGCCGGTTACGGTGCTAAACCCATAGGGCCGGGTTTGGGTCGTGACATAATGGGATGATGTCTTCATCTCGACCTACAAGTACATTGCACAACACATTATATGAGATTATACTCGATCCTTTACTTATTCTCTTTGATCATTCAATCAATTAGCCATGGTGGTACCAAGCTCATTATTCTTTAATAAGTTATAATTCATGTCCCAGAAAACATGAGAAATCGATGGGAAATGGTTTAGGTGAAGAAATGGTACAAAACTGGTTGACTGAAAGTGAACAGTCGTCACTAATTTGGGCATAACTATTTCTGTATTTATAATTTGGGCGTGAGACCACTGCCATTAAAAACAACACTTTCGGGGCTTGATTTTAGGCTCAAGAATCACTCAAAATGGAGTCCAGATGCAAAAGATATGCTTGTTCAAAGTTGGCTGGACAGAGCTGTCTCCGTACGTGCGGGGGAACAGTGCCGCACGTGCGTAGGAATGGCAACAGGGTGGGGCGGGGCCGGGGATCACCCTCCCCGTCCCTGATCCTCGATGGCAGAACTCCCCCTCATCCCCGTCTCCATCCCCGACGGGGAACCCACCACCACCCCCACCCCTGCCCCCTACGGGGATCGGGTTTCCCCGACCCCGAAAATCCCCGGCCAAAACAACAACATCAACATCTCAGTGAGCTCAAAAAGCAACATTAAGAAGATCAAAAAAAAAAAAAAAAAAAATATATATATATATATATAACAATCATCAAAAAAAATTAATCATAGATATATATATATATATATACATACATATATATATATATACACAGCAATCAGATCCGTTCTTCTTCATCAGATATATATACAGATCTGTTCTTCTTCTTCTTCAGATTTTCAGATCTTCAGGTCTTCAGATTTAATAACAAATAACAAATACCTAAACACACCCAGATCTTCAGATTTAAACACACCCGTGAGCATCGCAGCAAAGAGAGGGAGAGAGGCCGAGAGAAGAGAGGGAGGAGTGACGCCGTGAGGGAGAGAGGAGGAGCGGCCGACGCCGACGTCGGCGCCATCGCCATGAGCATCGCAGCAGAGAGAGGGAGAGCATCGCCTAGAGAAGAGAGTGTGAGTGAGAGAGAGGAGTGAAATGAAATGAAATAACCTAAACACATATACTATATATATTCGGGGATATATACGGGGTCTACTCGGGCCGGGGCCGGGCCGGGGTTGGGAAATCTATCCCCATCCCCGGCCCGAAAATGATCGGGGGTTTATTTTTTAATACCATCCCCGGCTCGTGGGGAGTTTTTTTGGGGGAAAAACCGTCCCATTCAGGGTCGGGTCCCCGTCGGGTCGGTTTCAAATTGCCATCCCTACATGTGTGTCCTGGACAGTTTGCAGTCCGAAAATGGCTGAAAAATTGGGGTTTCTTATCTCCAAAATCAAACCTTAATTACATGTAAATCAAAGCCCAAAACCCTTTAATATAAGATAAATTTCACATTCTTAGCTTCCATTCTAATTCATAACTCCAAAATACAACTCAATTCCCAATCATAAGAACAAGATTACAAATTAAAACACAAAAGCATAAGGTAACCATGATTTGGGGTTTAAAACTCATTCCCATGGTGAATCCTCTCTAGCCTCTTTAAGAGCCATAAAATCCTTACAAGAAGTTAAGTTGTAACATAAATTCATGCTATGTATAAAGATTCATCATCTTCTTGCTTAAATAAACCAAACCCTTACATACAATTATAGATAACCCAAGAACTCATTATTTAGATTGTGATCATCAAGTGTTGAAAGGGAGAGTCTCACCTTAAGCCCTTATCATCACTTGTTCTTGCATAATCATGATGTATTCAAGCCAATTCTTTGATGTCTTCTTCCATTTCTACTATTTCTTCCTTCTTTTCTTTGAGTTCTCTCCAAAACTCTCTCCCTTCTCTTTCTCCCGTGTCTCCCCCCATTTTCTCTAGATATTTTTGGGCTCAAAATGTTGAGTTCCTCATCATATATCTAAATAAACACACACACAAGGCTTAGCACAATAGGGAGATCCAAACGTGGCCTTACGAATCGCGCAAAATTAAATTTCAATTAAAGTTCCCAGGTGACTCTAAAAATTGTGCTGATCATAAATATGTACCCTGTTCTGGTTTCTGAAGTCTCTAGGGTCTTCAATTTGCAGTACAAAGTTAACTACCCAAACGTGCATTAACGAATCAGACAAATTAGATTTCCAATTAATTTTCCCCAATAGTTCTAAAAATTCCCATTAACATACCCAAGTACTCAATTTTAATTTCTGAACCCATAAAGGTCGGTAATTTAAATTTTAAGTCCGTAACTCAACAGATAATGCTTCAATTCTATTAGCTATAATTAAATTAAAACACATCCTCTCATAGGTAAATAAAGATGATTTGTTTTACGTATTTTGGGGTCAATACATTCTCCCCGCCTTAAGAAGTTTGGTCCTCCAAACTTGATTCTCTTTGTCACAAGTCTGGTTCCGTCTTGGACATATAACATTTCTCAATCATTTAGTCATTCCCCATCTCATACAGTCAATTCCAATGGAGGTTGCTCCCAAAATCACAAGTAATTCGTCTTTACTGACTAATTGGTAACCCAATTGATAATAGTACTTAATAACATCAAAGCATCGTCTCATTATTCACAACCCTGGTATGTTTCAATTTATTGCTCTGAAAGTTATACCTTCCAAATATTATAACAACTCAGATTCACTTCAAGTATTCGATTACATGTGACTCATAAGCCATCAAACACAGTTCAAACTCTTTAGGTTTACACACAACTCCAACAATCATAATTCCTCCAAAGTTGAGGTAACGTTCCCTACTTAATCATGTTTCAAAGGCACATACATCTTTCAACGATTAAACCCAGAATAACAAACAAGTCCTAAATCAACGGCTTTGTGGCTCTTTGCTCAGTAATCAGAAGTAGACTTATTAGTTCGAATCAGATTTCTAACAGGCTCCAAAACAAGTAGCATATACTTTTGCAAATTCATGCGGGTGTGCCAAGACAGACACCTAATCATACCATCATAAGTTCGGATCCGAGCAATAGAAACAAGTATAGCAACCATCTTTTCAAGGAAGCCATCCAAAGATAAGGGCAGAAATTGAATTTAAAATCATGTTTAATTAATCAGTCATAACAGTAAGATGCACATCCTCTCTCAACGAGTATTACAAATTAATTTGACCTCTTTTTACTCATCTCAGTATTCCACAATTCAGTTAATTCTTTCTCTTCCTATTGTAGGGTACAAAATCAACCACATGGTTTGTATTCATAATGGATACTTACAGTGGATTAGCAAACAACCATACAGAAATTATAGACCAGTCATTCGGTCCAGTCAATTATCACAGGCAGAGTGTCCAGTTACTTCGCGTACATTATTCCTACCAGATTCATTCGTAGGGTTATAATGTCATTAGGTATACAGTAATCACATCCATTTGGGTTCCATAATATCTAGAAATTCAACGGTACAACAATAAAGTAATTTAACCGACTAACATTAGAGTTAATTTTTTTTAATAAGATCGGTTCAACATAATAGGAAATCAATTCAGAATCGTATAGTGCGGCTTATACAAATTTGCATAAACATGCAAGAGGAAGGAGATACCCGATAACCCATCATTAACATGGATTACCCCCCATAACCATTTGTTCCTGTTAAAATTCACAATGTCATGCAGAACAGCTTACATTATAGCCTTTACATACAAAATAGGGATTAGTTTGACAATTTACAATATCGACACAGAATTATATCATCGAAATGATTTCTCAGTCTTCAATTATTAATACACGGAGACAGGATTCTAATTCTTGCAGTAACTTGTCAGGTCACCAATCATTTAGATTTAATGACAAATTGGTTAGTGGTTGTCTATTGTTTTGCAAGTGTCATGTCGACAGACACGTATCATAAGCGAGATTCTTCGTATCATTCGACTATTACTCGTACGAAAGCTCACTTACAAATTACAGATTATACATAAACAGAACAGATTATAGATTACGGATTACAGAGGTCAGAGTACAGAGTACAGTGCAAAATACAGATTCCCGCAATCAAATTCTAATTACACATAAACAGTACTCAGTAGACACCATTAATAATGCTCTATCAGAAGTCGTCGGTAATTTCCTTAGTTCACAAAATCATATTACTTACATACTGTTTCAAGGTTCATAACCAATTCCCCAACATAGCCTATCTAGTTAAATCGTCAGCAAGAAGTAAATTCACAATTAATTAATTCCTTTCATAATTTGAAAAGGGGTCGTTATATGCATAATTTCTTCTTACAACCAGTCCTACTTAACACAATTTCAATTATCACGCAAAACACATCTCATCAAAATATTCAAACACAACAAAATTTTTTTTTTTTAAAATCGCAGATTTAACTATTTTTATGGCAAGGAAGACATACCTATAGTATAAAAGTAGAGTATCACATATAACCTTTCCTTTAATCTTAGAAATATCCC
>NW_021028820.1:0-36276 GCF_004153795.1 Camellia sinensis | reverse complement strand
CCAATTCAAGTAATCTAACCTTCACCCACAGGCATTCGGGCAGTTAAACACTTAAGCAGTTAACCTCATGGCAAGCATGTTATACATGGCCAACACTCACACGCATGCGGTATGCTAAAGCATAGACACTCATCGAGTACTCCGAGCCAAAACAAAAACTAGTTAGTAATCATATGCATGATCCTAGTTCATGTTAAGATGGCTAATGCAACACATGCAAAATGCAACTAAGATAGGCTCGGCTAATCTACAATGACATGTGAAATGCTACAACTAACACGTATTCAATTTGAAATTAAAATACAAATGCAGTTAGAGTGATGCGCCGAGCCCGATGCATGTAAGACAAATGTGTGGATGCACGCATGCATAGCATAAGGTATGCTAATTTAAATATGTCCTAGTCTACCATCATAAGCGGGTAAATAAAAGGGAAGAAAGGCGTGGGGTTGGAAGACATACACACACTCACGCACACTTATTACACAATTGCCCTCGCTCGGAGGGTCCGAATAAATATTACAGTCCGAATAAATAATACTAAATTACTTATTACAAAATTTCTAATCTAATTAACAAATTTAATGCAAAGAGAAGATGGCCGCAGCCCTCGCCTCGGGATGCGTGAATGATGCATGCTCGGATTTATCTTCCCCGAAAGCCCGTACCATACCACTGCTGCCTCTGTTTACACTGCCCTGCTTCTCTGAAAACTGCCAAAATCTTGGGATAGGTTTCCTGAACCCTGTAGGACACCATCTGTCACGACCCAAACCCGGCCCTATGGGTTTAGCACCGTAACCGGCCAGTAATCCGAGATTACCGAAGGCCTGCTTAACAGTAATACAGTAAAACAGAGTACAGGGCCTGGCGGAAGCCAATACAGTGATTAAACAATGTCCAATGAGCTGTGACAGTCTGTATGCCAAAAAGATTTTTCATGCATTCATACATAAACAGTACAGAACAGTATGTACAATATTGACATCCATTCAAACTAGGGACTCAACCCTACATAACAGTACAGAAAACATTCCGTCAGTACAAAACAGTACGGTCTATACAAAATTTACAGTCACACAGTACAGGGACCTAATCCCTTTATAACAGTACAGTAGACCAAACAGTATGGAGACAGGCGGGGGAAAGCAAACAAAACACCCCAAAGCCATAGCATGGCAACTCGGAACCTCGCAGTGAGGCACAAAGGCTGGCTTGACAAAACTGGAGTTACCCTGACGCTCCTAGCTTTGATCTGGTGCCTGTGCACCTACATATATATATGAGCAGTGAGCTAAAGCCCAGTGAATAACATAAAGCGTAAAGGGGTTTAGAATGAATGTCCTTACAGTAATGAAAACAGTTCAAATTCAATCAGTATTTCAGTTGTTCAGTACAGTAAACAGTCATATGTGGTACATCCATTAGCATAACAGTAACAGTAGGTCTTAAAAGACCGAACAATAATGATGGCCATCAGTCAGTAAACAGTAGGGGTTCCACGAGGGAACCGACAGAGAATTCTGTCACAGTAACATTCAGAAGATAATCATTTTGAACATATCTTTACACAATTGTTACTCACAGAGTTTGGGCTACAGTATGCTAGAGCGTGTCTCCCCAGTTGTCAACCCTACACAGTTCACAGGTTGAACACACACTAAGCTACACAGTTGGGAAATATCATAACTTAATCCCTAATATGCCTCGGTGTGTTCTACATCTATATCCTCAATAAGATGTCTTAAACTAGGCCTACGAATGCCTAGAATGGGATGAGGATGCAAAGATGCACATTTAAAAACATTTTCAGAAAAACAGAGTCCCGCTCGAGCGCAAGTTTCCCCGCTCGAGCGGTCAGGCAAACAAAGGTACACGCTCGAGCGTAAAATTTCCCGCTCGAGCGTACTGTAAAAGTACTGAATGGGTGAAATCTCCGCTCGACGCCCGCTCGAGCTTGAGACATGACTCCGCTCGAGCTCCCAATCCTCCGCTCGAGCGGACTGCAAAACAGTGCAGAGAGATGCTGGTTGCTCGGATTCCACGCTCGAGCGTATTTTTCCCCGCTCGAGCGGAAGTGCGAAATCTGGAAAACCCAGATTGCACCTCCAAGCTCAAACTCAAGTTTGAATGCATCAAAACCAATCCTCTTGGGCTCATTTTCTGGAAAACATTTATAAACACATAGAATAACGTGGTTCAAAGCTCAATTTGAGAAATCAAAGCCCAAGGGTGTTTAATTCAAACCCAATTTCAAACCAATTTCAAATCATTTTCAAAGCTTTAATGCTGTTTCAAAAGAGCTCAAGCCTTCAAAAACAAGATGAACTCATGGAGTATGATCAAAAGATGGACATGCATGTGAGGTATGATGAACTACAACCTCAAAACTTCAATATATGTACATGCATGCAACAATTAAGCTTCAATTCACCATTAATGACCCAATTCATGACTTAGCTCTACAATCTAACATGGACCATGCAACAATCAACCCAAAACATGAACAAGAAGACAATGGAGCTACCTTTAGTCTTGCATTTAGGATAGGGAAGCTCAAATGTACAAAAACTCCTTCAATTCTTCAAGATTCTCAAGCTAAATCAACAAAAACAATTCTCTATCTCTCTAACTCTCTTCTTGGTTGGTTAGAGGCAACACAAGGACTGATGAAAATGTGCTATGTGAGTGTAATGAGACTCAAAGATGACTCAAGTAGTGGGCCACTCATGTGGCAAAATGGTAAATAAGTCCAACTCTTTTATTAGCTTATTTTAATCTAATTTAATCACACCTAATCAGTTTTCGGGTAAATATACCATAAAATCACATTAATTATGACGATCATAAAACACTAACCAATTTCCGGTTCGGCCGCCGATAAGGCCTTCAATTAATAGTTTAAACATAAAACACGAACAGATCAAACAAACGGTCAACAGATAAAATGCAATTCAAATGCAATTCAAACAGATATATTCACTCAATTCAGTTTCAATTTCGGGCAGTCAGTTCAGTACCTTAATCAGTTCAATTCTCAGTCAGTTATCAGTCATTATCAGTTCCGTTTAATAGTAATCGGTGATTATCGGTAATCAATCAGTCATTAATCGGCAAACAGTATGAGGGTCGTTACACCATCGGCTGAAGGGAATACCCACCGGCCATGGGACTTATCCATCGGCTGGGGTTTCATATTATCGGCCATCAATCCATGGCCGGTCGGCACTCTAAAGTGCCGGTCGGCAAAAACTCCTTGCAGAAACTGGTTTTTGACAGCAACAAGGACAGACAGTGTATGGCATGGAATTTCAAGCAAATGTATGCACGGGCACACTCCCTATCATGCAAGGGACTCAAGGGAGCATGACCCTCGACCCTCGGGCCATCAATTATGCATGATGGCCTAAGAGGCCAAGTTTTGCAACTTCGATATCAAATGAAATGCAAGCACAAAACACTAGGGTTTCACTATGCACACAGCGGTTTCAAACAACCTAACATCGGGTGAGCAACCTGTCCTAGTTTGGAATGGTCACTATGGATTTCAATATGCACTAGGTCGAATGGTCAAAAAGGGTGCCCCGGTAAAACTGGGGTTTGTGTTCCCATACTGTCAGAGCTCACAACCGGTCAGCCTTATGGTCATGCCTTGACAAGACAAGCCTCCAGCAAACAGTTCAGGAATGGCAGATGGCAAACACTGTGTTCCTAGGCGCACCAATGCACATGCAATGCAAAGAAACACATAAATGAAATCAAAACAGGATATCACGAGTTCAAGTTAAGCTCTCTAAATTCCCCAGCAGAGTCGCCAAAAACTGTAGACGTGCCCGCGTGGGCCCCTCGCTACAGTTCGGACTCGATTTGTGTCACGGTTCTTAATCTGAACCAAAGAGTCCAAATCCGGCAAATCGTTTTGAGAAACAGATTTTTTGAAAAGAAGTGCCAAACATGGACTGCTTTGCCAGATACAGAGTCGCCACCTAAATATTTTAAAATGGGAGAATTTAGGAAACCCTGACTCGATGCCAAAGGCCACGTGTCCGTCATCACCAAAGTTGCCTCGGCTCGGGAACTTGGGTATGATTGGGGAAGGTCAGCTATGAGCACCCCCTCTCGTCCGATCCGAAGATCGGCCTCTACTAACCATGATATCCGTTTTTGAAAACATTATGTGTTCTTATTCCGGTTATTAGCCTAGAATTACTATGTTATGCGCACAGCAAACAAGTATAGACTAGATTGCCTAATTTGGGAATAAGCATCGCATATCTGTTTGTTTTGGGAAATGTTTTGGAATTTGCTACTCGCAAGTAGGCTAAAACACGGATTTCAATGAGCTATTCCAATTCAGACAATCCAACCTTCACTCACAGGCATTCAAGCAGTTATATCACATAAGCAGCTAGCCTCATGGTAATCATGCTATTATGGTAACACCCACACGCATGCTAGGATGCTAAAGCATAAATACTTACATCGTACTCTGTGCCAAAACAAAAACTAGTTAGTAATCATATGCATGATCCTAGTTCATGTTTTAAATGTCGAATGCAACGCATACGGAGTGTCACTAGAGTAGGCTCGGCTAGTCTAAGAATGACATGCGAAAAATGCACAAGTAGCATGTATTCAAGTTAGATTTGAAGTACTAATGCAGTTAGCATGATGCGCCGAGCCCGGTGCATGCAATACTGATGAATGATGCACGCATGCATAGCATAAGGTATGCTAAATTAAACATGCCCTAGTCTACCATCATAAGCAGGTAAATAAAAGGGGAGAAAGACGTGGGATTGGAAGACATGCACACACACACCCACACTTATTACAAATTTGCCCTCGCTCGGAGGGACCAAATAAATAATATACAGTCCCGAATAATGAATTACCTGTCCTAGCTAATTAATTATTACAGTCCTTCTAACTTAACAAATTAAATGCAGAATAAAGACGGCCGCAGCCCTACCTCAGGATACGCGAATGATGCATGCTCGATCCAACTTGCCCGGAAACCCATAGCCATAGCACTACTGCCTCTGGCTTCTCTGAAAACTGCCAAAGTCCCAGGGTATCTTCAATGAGCACTGAAGAACACCACCGGCTAAGTGAAATGTCCACTGGCCATGGTAAAATGCCGTCAGTTGCTTTCAAGTCCATCGGCCTCATATTCTTTGCCGGTCGGCATTCTACAGTACTGGTCGGCAAAAACTTCCTGCAGAAAACAGTTTTGACAGTAGCAGAGGACAATTAGTGCATGGCATAGAATTTCAAGCACATGTAAGCATGGTCATGTTCCCTATCATGTATTGAACTCAGGGGAGCATGGCCCTTGATCCTTGGGCCATCAATTGCGCATGATAGCCTAAGGGACCAAACTTGCCATTCAATGTAAAATGCATGCAACACACAAATGAGGACCAAGACCCTATCATGCGAAAGTCAAGGGCCTCGATGACCGAGGGTTGAGATGTGTTTCATCACTTGTAGTATGAACACCTCTCACCCTCACACTAGGTTTGACACCCCAAACCAAGCAATGCAATGCATGTTGTGCAAACATGGCTCAAAAATGCAACAAGAAGCTAAGATGCAAAACATGTCAAATGTGATGCAATGCAAACTATCATGCAAACAACATGGTAATGCCACTAGCATGCAACACTACAAGCAATACTGCAATGCACACTAGATAGGTAAGTATGTAAAGAGGTGGGCATGCAACAATGCACAAACCATAAGGATACCACAACATGCAATGTCATGAGCATACTACAAGATGCAAATATATGATCCATGGACTTACACTAAGATGGAGGACCCTCAGCCACACCCCAAAACAGTGGCCAAAAGTGATGGAATGATGGGCAAATACTCATGCAAACTTGCATACCAAAGAGCATAAGGCTAAGGCATAAAAGAAGCCTTCTACCACAACTATCATAACCACACATGGTATGAATGAAACAACCAAAAAAAAAAAAAACAGAGTTTTAATGCATTAAAACACGCCCCAAAACCCTCATGAATGGCTTCCCAAATGACTTAAACATACAAGCATACACAATGCCCATTTCAAGGCACAAAACTACAACATCTCAAGGCATAAAAGGATGATAAATACTGTCATACAAGCATGATATAGGGACTGAAATAGCATAAAAAGTGACTCCAAATCATTTAAACAACCTAACCAAAGCATGCTAATGACTCATTTGCTCAAGGCCAAAGTTCTAGAATGCAAAGGAGCTATGCAAAACACGACGAACATGACAAAAACAGTGGCCAACAGACCTAAAGCATGACAAATCATGACCAAAAGCTTCAATAAGCTAAGCCAAATCATGAAGATATACTAGGCTAAACGCATGGCATATTTCTAGGCAAGATAAGGAATTACAAAGCAAGTACAAGATGCATGCTAAGGGGTACAAATCTGACCAAAGACAGAGATATAACATGACTAATAGGCACCCAAAAAGCTCTGAGATGGGACCAAAAACAACCAAGCATGCATGTTGCCCTTTTAGGCCAAAACAAAGGTAAAAGAAGGACAAAGGGGAGAAGGGCGTCCCTCCCCTACACAAGACTTCAAAATCACTCCATCACCACTGAAAATCCACTGGATTTCAGTGGTGAGAAGACCAACACAACAAAGTAAACAAAACTTAAAGAAAAGGGCACCAAAATAGGCCAAAAGAGGCCTAAGGGGAGGAGTTCGACCCCCAATGCCAAAACACCCTTAATGAAAGATGTTAAGCACGAAAATACAAGACTTTTTCATGTTATACATAAAGCCTAAATCTGCATGCAAGACAGGTAGAAAACTAGTGCAAGATTGGAGAAACTAAAGCAAATGTCTCACCCTTGAAGAAACCTTGAAGAACAGATGATCCAGCCACTCTCTACTGATCAAAATCAGTTCAAAACCTCAACAAACAACCCACAACGCCTCTCAATCTCGGAGCAAGGTGTAATGGTGTGTGTGTTAGTGCAAAAGTAAGGTCAAAATGCACTTTTAGGCTTCCAAACACACCCTAAGGATGAGAGAGAGGGAGATATAGAGAGAGAGGATGATATATCAGATATATAGATATAGAAGCTCTGGTTTTTTGAAACATGCCCTAATCTAGCCATCATAAGCTGGTAAATAAAAGGGAGAAAGACGTGGGGTTGGAGGACATACATCACACACACGCACACTTATTACAATAATTGGCCCTCTCTCGGAGGGTCCGAATAAATAATATAGTCCGAATAAATAATTAACTACTCTAGATAATTGAATATTACAAACCCTAATTAATCAACAAATTAACTAGAAAAGAAAATGAATTAGCATGCAAGATAAATGGACCGCCTCAGCTTTGTTCCGAATGATGAAAGATGCATGCATGCTCAAGCCGCCTCGTCGGTAAATTCCATCACGATGCCTCGCCTCACCCTTGTTTGCAATTGATCTCAGAACCTTGCACAAAGCTCCAGAAGGCTGAAACTCCACCTTGGGAAGGCCACCGACCAGTTATTAGCATGGGAGACCACCTGCCGACCACCCTTTGTGGTGGAGACCAAAGAGGGTGGTCGGCCTGCCAGAAAATCTAGTCGGCCGACCAGTTTTTACCTCTGGTTTCTGGTTTTTCTGCAACAAAGGCAAGAGAGAGAAAAGGCAATGTATTTTCAACAAATGTGTGCATGACCACTCTCCCTATCATTGCACAAGCTCTAGGGAGTGTAGTCCTCAATCCTCGTGCCATCAATCACGTATCTCGATGCATACTGGCCGAGGAGTCAAATTGCACGACTCAATGGGACATGAATGCACATATGAGCAACTAAAGCCAACGACTCTATCATGGATAGTCAAGAGTGTCGGCGACCGAGAATTGAGGCACGATTCGTCACTTGGAGTACGAAACATCCCTCGTTTCTCGTGTTTTGACTAAACCCTACTCCAAACACAATGAAATATGCATGACATACATGAATGCAACTCTAACATGCAACCTAGATGCAAATGCCACTGAATGACGCAAACATGCAAGGGATGACATGCAAACCTGCTACTAGCATACACAATGCTATGAAATAATCAATGGCATACTCAATGCAAGATGATTCTATATGGCATATGCGATGCATATGAAGACTAACGAACACAACGAAACGAACAAGGCATACACAATGCAATGATCAAATCATGCAACAACGTGAACTAAATGGCATACACAATGCAAGATGGACTTAAACCAACATGAGTGGACCTCAGCCACACCCAAATCAGTGGCCATATAATGAAAATGAGACAACCGAAATACATGCAAACATGCACGGATGCAAAGGACCGATCCTAAGGCACAACATGCAACTCTAACAAAGCATGGAAAAGGATGAAATATGGCATAGAATGGCACATGATCCAACTCTGAAATATGATACACAATGGTCCCAAATCATGCAAACACTTCACACGATGCATGCTAAATGGCCCGCATACCGAAACTAGTGAAGTGCGTTACACTAGAGGTACACAAAGCAATGCACAAATGGAAAAACCAACCTCAAACAGACCCTAGGCAGGTCCAAGACAGTGGGAAATTGGTCTAAAATGATGGCTCAGAATGCATTCAAATGAAGCCCATGCAATGGTCGGTAAATGAGGCATACAAGCCCGACTCTCTAATGCACTTAAAGAGTGGAAATCATGGGAATATGGCATGTATATAAGCTCTGAAATATGATGTATAATGGCCCCAAAACATGAAAACACCTCAGTATATGCATGCAATGGACCTCAAAACTCAAAGTTAAGCATGGCTATTAAACTGCAGGCATGCAAAACAAACATCATTCAACCATGAGACCCAAAAACAAAGCTAAGGCAGTCCAAAACATGCGCAAAATCAGTTTAAGGCATGGCCAAAATATGCTAGGAAAGGCGGCCAAAACATCATGCAAAACAAGCTAGTGAACCATGATTTGCACTATGACTATATGAAGCACATGAGAGGTCACCGAACCAACCAAAAATAGTAGTATTCCATGCCAAAATATGACCAAAAATCCACTGAAACTCAGTCAATGCATGCAAGAATGATATGTCCCTTTGAAAGGCCAATAAGAGGGTTATTCTACACATGTATAATGGCCATACAAAATGGCAAAACCACCTCTGGAAAGAGGTTATAAGGGTCCTAAAACTCACTGAAAAGGGCCTGAAATAAGGCTAGGAAGCATGCAAATGAAGGCTCCTCTGAAAGGCCATGAAGAGGATTACTCTACACATGCAAGATAGACACCTAACATGGAAAAAACAACTCTGGATAGAGTTCATGCAGGTCATAAAACTCACAAATAATGGCCTGAAACATGCTCAAGAAGTGTGTAAATATGGGCTCCTTTGTAAGGCCAATAATGCTAGAAAACAAGACAATGGGTGAGAGGGTCACCCCTCTCTGATTTTGATGCTCAAAAACACATAATAACCACTAAAAATCCACTGGATTTCAGTGGTCAAAAGGGCCAACAAAGCTCAACACAAAGGCCCTAATGCATGGCTCAAAACAAAGAGAAATGAAGCATGCAAGGAGGTATATGACCCCCAACAGAAAAGAGGTCTTAAACAAACATGTTAAGAAACTTAAAAAAAGACTTTTTTCAGTTTATGAAAAAACCCAAATCTCCTTGCAAACTAGGCTAAGATATGAGGCAAAACAATGCTAAAAAGGGGGAAAATGAGAGTTACCCTTGTAATCAAAAGAGCCACCAGCCTCTGGACCAAAATAGTAAGCCTTCAACCTCTGAAAATTAGCTCCAAGGTGCTTAGAGTGATGGTGGAGGTGTTAGGATAGGAGGTGTAGTGCAATGGTGCAAGAACAATGGAGCTTTGGAGCTTGGATATAGAAAGATAGAGAAAGGTGTATGTATATGCCTTAGCCAAAAATTTTCAACCTTGGCTCATGAGGGAGAGGCTCCCTCTTACAGAAGAGGAGGTCCATAGCTTCTCTAAGAAGCTTGGAGCAAAGAGGCCAAGCTTCTAAAGGAAGCTAAACCAAAAGGGTCAAGCTTCTTGAGGAAGCTAGACCAAAGGGGTCAAGCATCCTCAAGAAGCTCAACAAAAGGTCAAACTTCTCTTAGAAGCTAAGAAAAAGGGACCAAGCTTCTTTAAGAAGCCAAAACAAGAGGGTCAATCCTTGGAGGATGGGGCAAATGCCTCCCAGCTGGCACAGCTGGATAACACTCAAACAGACAAAAAAGCAGAAGGTTGGCCAACCAGTTCAAGTGGTCGGCCGACCACTTGCCCTGGTCGGCCGACCAGGGGTCAAAAATTTCAATTTGAAAAGGTGGTCGGCCTACCCATATTGGTGGTCTCCCAGGTGGATGCAACTCAATGGTGGTATGGGAGACCAGAAATTGTGGCTCAAAAGTGAGGGAGACCACTTACCTGTCAAAAAAAAATCGGCCGATCGAGGAAAGGTGGTCTCCAAGAAGAAAAGGTGGTCTCCCACCCTACTACCACCTTCCTAACAATGAAACTAGGGTCCATGCCAAAAATGAACCCACACCGATGCGAAACGAAGGTTCGGGGGCCAAAACGCGCAGCCGGGGGCCCCGAAAACTGACTATTAAGCATCGAAAGTGGCGTGCGACCATGAAGGTGGTCTCCCGGGCCACAGTGTCCCTCTAAGGATAGGAAACATGGTGTGTGCCAAAAACCGGAGCGAAAAAAGGTAGTTAAGCGGTCCCGAACCGAGGCACAATGACCGACGGCTCGAAAATCGAAAACTGGTCTCCAAACGGGAGCAGTGGTCTACGACCACGAAAAGTAGCCTACGGCCACTGAGAGATGGTCTATGAGACCTCTCCCTCCCTTCGGGAAGAGAGAACAGAACTTGGTTCGCAAATCGAGGCAAAGCACAAAAGAGTCCCGAAGTCCGGAGGCAAGGCTCTCAGCCGAGACTTTGTAACCTCAGAACAAGCACAATATGCACCATCACCGAGCGCTCAGTCGATGACGTCCGAGTCTTAAGGTCGGTCAAAAATGGGGTGTCTACAGTTGCCCCTCTTTGACAGAACTCAGAAGTTATAAGTGACGGGAGTGAATGTCAAAGCCCAGAGACGACCCATTTTTGACAAGGCCGAAGACTTAGACAAACAGACGAGATAAACAAAGATGTGCCCGCAGGCAGGGGGCAAAATGCAAAATGATATGCAAGAAGATTTTGACAATTGGACTTCTACGCTACGCGAAGCTGATTTGAAAATTGGACTTATACGCTACGCGACGCCGGTTTGATAATTGGACTTATACACTTTCGCGAAGCCGGTTTGGAAATTGGACTTATACGCTACACGAAGCCGGTTTGAAAATTCAGAATTTATGCAATGCAATGTAATGAAACAATGCAAATGATATGCAATGCATTTGAGATGATCAAACCACAAGCAGCATAAAACCATACAAATATCATAAAGATGATGGAGATGCAAAATCCGTCTACCATAGAAAAGGTGCCAACACCCTCAAACCACAATCCCATCAGTGGAATAGGCTCGTACACATGCAGAACTATGTGTGTGTAGACGGAACACAAGATACAAGTAATTGGGTGGCATGATATAAGTGAGGAATGATCGGCTGAGGAAAGATCATGATCCTAAACGCTTGATGCAACACACTACACTACAATGCAATGAATGCAATGGATAAGGCGCGCGGCCAAACCATATCTTGCCTAGGAAAGGCTTGGACACAAACAAACCACATCTAACACGGAAATGGTGCCGTCACCCTCAAACCACAATCCCATTAGTGGAATAGGTGCGTACACAAAATCTCATAACCATGCTTTGACGTGAAAAGTATGGGCACATACCAGACCAAGCTCAACATGGAAAGGCGCAAGCCATAGATGGATAATGCAGTAAATGCATGCAAACTATAATGTAATGTATTCTATATGCAATGCAATGGACATACTAGACGATGTAGTAGTTAGGAAGCGAAGGTACCTTACAGGGGCATTTGGCAATGACCTACCTCAGCAATGTCCTACCTCATGCTGATGTGGGAATCTTCCCCTTCTTCTCAGTTGAACCGTAGGTACTACTTTTCTCCCTGACTATAGTCGCAGCTTTCCCTATTCTCCAACAGGGTGACAGACTAGGTTGATTCGGTATCCAGAATTGAGGCGTATACACATGCTATCTCGATCTATGGGGCTGCCATACAGATTTCAAGCCGATGATAGACCCCTAGGTATTTAAACCAGACTTTAGTCTCGGAAATCCCGAACCTTTGCGTTCTAGGTATGAACCATTCGAACTCTAGTTTCCACCCTCTCAGTTGGTCTCCTAGGAACTCACTGCAAACACAGACAGGTGGCTATACCAGACCACCGGAAGTCGTTCGGGCACGACAAACACCAAAGGAATTGCACCTTTAGAGGATTTAAGGTCTCCTAGACCAGAGAGTGCACAAGACAGTGCGAATAGAGATGCAGGATTTAAGGTCTCCTAGACCAGAAGATTTAAGGTCTCCCGGACCAGAGAGTGCATAAGACAGTGCGAGCCAAAGGTGTACAAAACAGTGCAAGTAGGGTAAATGCACAAAATAGTGGGATATAGGTAAGGTGCGCAAGATAGTGCGATACAATGCATGCAAAATGCAATGGTGAATGCAGAGGGGAAAATACTCCAACCATGCTGGAATCATGAGAGGAGGAAAAACAATCAATCAGGCGCGCATACGACGCAACCTAAGTCAAATTCCAAACACACTGAAATCATGTGAGGAAAGGGATACTCAAACCACGCTGAAAACGTGAAAGGAAGTCCAACAATCCGCCTAGCGCGTCTACAACGCAACTTGGGATAAATTCCAAACACGCTAAAATCGCGTAAGGAATGGGACACTCAAACCACGTTGAAATCGTGAGAGGAGGTCCAACAATCCGCCCAGCGCGTCTACAACGCAACCTAGGATAAATTCCAAACACGCTGAAATCGCGTAAGGAATGGGACACTCAAACCACGCTGAAAACATGAAAGGAGGTCCAACAATCCGACCAGCACGTCTACAACGCAACCTGGGATAAATTCCAAACACGTTGAAATCGCGTAAGGAACAGAACACTCAAACCACGCCGAAATCGTGAGAGGAGGTCCGAAACAAAGTATCAAGTGCATGCTCGGCACAACCTGAGAAAGTCCCGGAGGACAACGATCCTAAACGCAGCTCGGTGTAGACACCCCATTTTTGATCGTCCTCAAGACTTGGACGTCACCGTTTGAACACCCGGTGATCATCCATGTTTGTGTTCGTTTGGAGTTCTCGGAGGTCTCGGCTACGCGCTTTGCCTCAGGATCTCCGAACTCGACTGTTTAGTGTCTGGTTTTGCACCAAACACTTGTGTTTTGCCTTGGAGGGGCAGGGAATGCCTTGTGAGGCATCCCCACACATCACCGGCCATGGCCAGGAGCCACCGGCTAGTGTTTTGTTGCCATCGGCAATATATATTGCCGGTCGGCACTATTTATAGCCGGTCGGCATTGTGTTTGGTCGGCCGGCCACTTTTTTGATCAAACGGCTACTTTTCCTAGCCGAGGCCTTTTCTTGAGGGAGCTTGACCCTTTTGGACCTTTTTTTTTTAGCTTCTCCAAGAAGCCTGACCTTTTTTAGCTTCTCCAAGAAGCTTGACCTTTTTTTAGCTTCTCCAAGAAGCTTGACCCTTTTGGACCTTTTTTAGCTTCTCCAAGAAGCTTGACCTTTTTTAGCTTCCCCAAGAAGCTTGAACCTTTTGACCCTTTTTTTTAGCTTCTCCAAGAAGCTTGACCTTTTTTAGCTTCTCCAAGAAGCTTGACCCTTTTTTAAAGCTTCTTGAAGAAGCTTGAACCTCTTGCCCCTTTGCCTAGCTTCTCTAAGAAGCTTGGCCCTTTTGATCCAAGCTTCTAAAAGAAGCTTGGCCCTTTTGCTCAAAGCTTCCAAGAGAAGCTTGAACCCTTTGCTCCAAGCTTCTAAGAGAAGCTTGAACCTTTGCCTAGTTTCTCCAAGAAGCTTGACCCCTTTGCCTAGCTTCTCCAAGAAGCTCAGCCCTTTTGCTTCAAGCTTCTAAGAGAAGCTTGACCCCCTTGACCCCCTTGACCCTTTTTTTGCTTAGCTTCTCTTAGAAGCTTCAAGCCTCCATCTTCTCTATAAATAGAGAGCCTATCTTTCCATTCAAAGGGTTGAAGAAATTTGTCTAAGATAAAAACCATACACTTCCCTCCATATCTCTACATCCCAAGCTCCAAACTCCATTGTTCTTGCTCCATTACACACCACCTTCTATCCTAACACCTCCACCACCACTCTAAGAATCTTGGAGGCCATTTTCAGAGGCTAAAGGAGCTGGTTTTGGTCCAGAAAAGGGGCTGTTTTGCTAAGCTACAAGGGTGAGCACACTTTACCCTCTTTTATTCCCCATTTTTGCACAAGTTTTTATCCTGTCTTGCTTGCTGTTTTGAGCTTTGTGTATAACATAAAAAAGTTCTGTTTTTTTGTGTTTAAGATACTTCATTAAGGACACTTTTGTGTTTGGGGTCGTTTACCCCCTCTTAGGCCTTGTTTGGCCCCATTTTGTGCTATTTTTGGTGAGTTTCACGACCACCTTGTTTGGGCCTCCTCACCACTGAAATCTTGAGGGATTTCAGCGGTGAGGATGATGGTTTAAGGTCCTAAGAAGGAGAGGGTCATCCCCTCTCCTTGTTGTCTTGTTTGATGCCCTTTTTGGCCTTACAAAGGGGCCTATATTTGCACACTTCTTGAGCTCGGTTCAGGAATTTTTTAGTGGGTTTTAGGACCCCCATAAGCCATTTCTAGAGTTGTTTTGGTCATATTGGATGTCTATCTTGCATGTGCTTAATAACTCCTTGCATGGCCCTCTAAAGTAACTCATCATTTTTGCATGCCATGGTTGCGTATCAGTGGTTATTTGGGCCTATTTTCACAAGTTTTATTCACTAATTTTTGATGGTTTGGTGAGATTCCATGTGCATCATACACTTGCTTTGTATTCCTCTATTTTGCCTAGAAATGCATCTTGCCTTTGGACCACCATGCTTGCATATTTTGGCTTAGCTTTGTGAAGTTTTTGGTCATGTTTTAACATGCTTAAGGTCTGTCTTGGGTCTTTAGATTCACATTTTCCATGTTTAGTATAGCCCCTTTGCATTTTGGCTTGTTGGCCTTAAGTATGTGAGGGTATAACATGTGTTACTTGCTTTATTTCAGTGGTTTAGCACCATTTGTAGCATCATTTTAGTCCCTTTAGCATGCTTGTATGCTTGCCTTGGATGCTTCCTTGATGCCTTATGAGCTTGTGTTGTATGCTCCTTGAAAGTACATTTGTGCATGCTTTTGAATTCAAGCCATTTAGATGCCATCTAAGTGGTCTTTTGAGCTTTGTTTTATGTGCTAAGACTCTGTTTTTGGTCATTAAATTCATGCCATGTTTGGTCTTGTTAAGTGTGGTTAAATACTTCATTAGCTTGCCTTGAATGCTTGGGCCATTTGTTGCATGTTTAGCCTATCTCGTTTGCTCGGTTTGGCACCATGTTCTTGCATGATTTTCAGAACTTAATGCATGTCCCATGTCCATGATTATTCCCTTTTAAGTGTGCTTAAAGGATGCCCTTTGATGCTTAAGTGTTTAGGCCTTAACATGTGCATGTGTGTATGTGTGTTTGGTCCCATCTTCTTAAGTTTTGGCCACAGTGTAAGTCCACCCCTTGCATGCCATTCAAGTGCTATTACATTATCTCATGTTTTCATGCTTTGGTTGCATGTGTTGCATGCTTGGAATCATTTGCATTTGGCATGCATTCCCTTGGTCAAATTACTAGCATGTCACGTGATTAGATTACATCTTGCATGCTCTAAGTAGTTTGCATAGTTGTGGCATGCTTGTTTGCCTTGTTCCTTAGGTTGTGTACCTAATGTGCATTTCATGTTTGCATGCTCCCTTTTATACCATGTTGCATGTTAGTTAACATGCTTAGGTTGCATTGAACATGCATGCCTTGTCCCTTGATTTAGTGATAGGGATTGGGCCCTTATGTGTTTGTATGCATTACATTTGAAATCAAAGTGCACACTTGATTCTTTGGGCCATCACGTATTGAAATGCGCGGTTGATGGTCCTAGAACCAAGGATCATGGCCCTTTGAGTGATAAACATGATAAGGGGTGTGATTGGTACATACATTGCTTGAATTGCATTGCCATGTTCTGCCTTGCCCTCTGTTGCTATCAATTGCAGATTCTGCAGGAACTTTCTGCCGACCGGCAGTGTTTAGTGCCGACCGGCAATCCTTACTGGGCCGATATCTTCACCAACAGCCGATGATCACATACCACTGCCGGTGGCTATTCTACTCAGTCGGTGGTGTCTCCCAATGTCCAGAGAAGCAATTCTGAGACTTTGGCAGTCTTCAAAGAGGCAGAGCAGCATTAACAGAGGCAGCCTATGCATGGCAGTGCACTTCCGAGCAAGACCCGAGCACGCACGCATCAGACCCTCTTCCCGAGCCCCTTTTTATTACTTTCCTTATGCTTAGTTAATTTGTTAATTAATTATGTAATTTGTAATAATTAATTAGCTAGGATAGTTAATTCATTAGTCGAATTGTATTATTCTTTTGGTCCCTCCGAGCGAGGGCGAATTTGTAATAAGTGTGGGTGAGTGTGTGCATGTCTTCCAACCCCCATTTCTTTCTCCCTTTTACTTACCTGCTTTGATGGTTAGTAATAGGACGTGTTTAAATTAGCATACCTTATGCTATGCATGCGTGCATTCATACATTTGTCTTGCATGCACCAGGCTCGGCGCATCATACTAACTGCATTCGTATTTCAATTCCAAGTTGAGTATTTGTTAGTTGCAGCATTTCACATGCCATGTTTAGGATAGCCGAGCCTATTTCTATTGCATCTTTGCATGTGTTGCATTAGCCATTTCAAATATGAACTAGGATCATGCATGTCATTACTAACTGGTTTCTGTTTTGGCTTGGAGTACTAGGTGAGCTTTTATGTCTTAGCATCTCGCATCGGATGTTTGTGTTGCCATATCTAAAGCATGAATATCATGATGCTAATTGCTTAAATGATATAGTTGTTTGAATGCCTATGGATGAAGTTTGGATTGTTTGAGTTGGAAAAAACTCGTTGAAATCCGTATTTTAGCCTACTTGCGAGTAGCAAATTCCAAAGTGTTTTCTAAAACAAACGGATATGCAATGCTTTATTCCAAATTAGGCAATCTAGTCTATACTTGTTTGCTGCGTGCATTAACATAGTAATTCTAGGCTAATAAATGGAATAAGAACACATAACGTTTTCAAAATCGGATATCATGGTTAGTAGAGGCGGTTCTTCGGATCGGGCGAGAGGGGGTGCTCATAGCTGACCTTCCCCAATCGTACCCTAGCTCCCGAGCCGAGGCAACTCTGGTGATGACGGACATGTGGCCTTTGGCACCGAGTCAGGGTTTCCTAAATTCCCCCATAAAAAATATTTAGGTGGCGACTCTGTATCTGGCAAAGCAGTCCATGTTTGGCACTTCTTTTCAAAAAAATCTGTTTCTCAAAACGATTTGCCGGATTTGGACTCTTTGGTTCAAGATTGAGAACCGTGACACAAATCGAGTCCGAACTAGTAGCGAGGCCCACGCAGGCGCGTCTACAGTTTCTAGCGACTCCGCTGGGGACCTTAGAGAGCTTGACTCGAACTCGTGATATCCTGTTTTGATCTCATTATGTGTCTCTTTGCATTTCATGTGCATTGGTGCGCTTAGGAACATAGTGTTTGCCATCTGCCATTCCTGAACGGTTTGCCAGAGGCTTGTCTTGTCAAGGCATGACCATAAGGCTGACCGGTTATGGGCTCTAATAGTATGGGAACACAAACCCCGATTTTTACCGGGGCACCCCTTTGACCATTTGTCCTAGTGCATATTCGGAATCCATAGTGACCATTCCAAGCTAGGACAGGTTGCTTACCCGATTATAGGTTATTTGAAACCGCTGCGTGCGTAGTGAAACCCTAGCTCCTGACAAAATAGGACAGGGAAACCCTACCCCAACATAGGGGTGTTTTAGCTCTCATTTGCTTGCTATGTGCTTTTTGGAGTTGGCCTCTATAGGAATGCATATATCAGTTTGCAAGTCTGGGTATCAGGCCTGTAGGCATCAGTGTTTTGAGAATCAGTTATATCTGCGGGTATCAGATTCAGATTTGGGGCTGTGATTTTGAGGAACAGTAATCAGTAGTAGAATACAGTTATTCAGTTATGCCTATGAGTGTCCTGATGAAATTGGGCTGACATGCTGCCTGTTTTCTCTTTTGCTAGGTAGTCCTGGAACCAAAGCTTCAGAAGGCTCCAATATCCCCCGAGGTTCATTGGACTTGTACTGATAGACTTTGTTAGGTCATAGACTCAGTTCAATGGTAATCAGGGCCAGAGAAGGCTAGTCAAGCACAGACCACCAGTACAACAGTTACCAGATCAGTGATCTTTGAGCAGTCGGGTTGAGATTTCCGAGCCTATTGCCGACACAGATATACCGGTTGCTCAGTTAGATTAGAACAGTATGTCGAGTCTGGAAGAGATGGTGCGCCAACTCCAAGATAGTATGAAAGCCATGCAGCAAGGACACTGCCGTCAAGTAGAATTCACCAAGCAACGTGCTGTGGTCATACCCAGACAGGCAGAGACAATTGCCAGATTGGAGCAGCAAAACTGGAGTATCTTACTTCGCACCAGCTCCTCCCCCACCAAGAGTTCCCATACTCGGGAGGCAACCCACGTCCAGGATGATACGAACATTCTCAGTTGGGCCAGCTCTGCCCCCAGGTTCCTACCCTAGCTATTCCAAGACACCCATCAACCTCTACCGGACTCCCTTTTGATTAGAAGGACGGACTCCAACGGCGCCTAAAGAGTTGAGCAAGCTTGAAAGGGTTGTTTCAAAGAAGGCTCAAGCATTTGAAAATCCGTCCGGACATCGAGTGTGGTAATACCGATATGCAGCTGTGCGCAATCAGCATGCCAGACAGATTTCAAGATGCCAACATATTGACCGTTTCGATGGTCTGTCCGCGGGATCCATGGTGCACTTGCGGCTGTTTCAGACATTTCTAAGGGCCGTATGGGCCTCCACCAGATTACAGAGCTTATCATGTGTTTGGCCGGACCCCGTCTTGGGAATACGCCCAATCTGGTATGCCAAATATGGGATGAACTCTGTGAAACAGAATTGGGAAGAGATGGCTGAGGCTCCTTCAGTGTATCAATACTCCTACAACACACAGATTAAGAGTCACAACTCTGATCTTGAAGTCACCCACCAAGAGCCAAAGGACGGGTTTTTCAGAGTTTGCTAGCTGAGGTGGAGAGCAAAGGCCCTCGATGATTGGCTACAAGGCCTTCCGATCAAAGATCAGATTAAGGATGTTGTGCGGCAACCTCCAACCCAAACTAATGCAGAAAATGATCGTGCTCCCTCTCCTACCTTTTCAGTATCTGCATGAGATGGGCGGTTACAGATTGAGGATGCTAATGAAGCAGGGCTTATTGATCAGGAGAAGGACAGCCAGGAGGGCGTTTTTACCCCCAGTTCGAATGCCACACCACAGCGTGACGCAGACTGCCAAGACTTCTGAGAAGTGGCATATGGTCGCCACCGCCAACACCAAGAACAGCCACCCCTTTTGTTGGTGCGTTCCAATACCAAACCCCCGAACTTCGGACTACTCTACCCCGAGCAAGAGGGTTTTCACCCCACTCTTTATGCCTTTGTCTAAAGCCCTGGGGGTCCTACTCAGGAAAGGACTCTGAAAACCTTGGAACAACAGCCTCTTTTACTACCTGATCGCTCTCCCTCCAAAGCATTGACCTGACTAAGTACTGGTGCTTTTTCATCAACAAACCGTCATGACAACGACAGTTGCGTATGTCTCCGCCATGAGATACAAAATTTTGATGACACAGGGTTCACCCGCACCGGGTCCTGCCAAAGTCTATCGGCCACTTGATTTAGTGAACTTGTGGGGGGATAATGTTAGAATTTGTGATCAGGAGATGAACCACCTGCGGGCGATGTGTTCAGTTTATTCCAAGATGTGGCGTTTTGCACTACTGTTTTAAGCATGTTTTGCGAATGCTAGTTTTTGTTGTTTTCTGATGGGTATTGGGTCAGTCTTTCTCAATTTTATTGAGGTCAGTCTTCAATACTGATGGTCAGTCGCGGTCTGTCTTGTTATATCGAGTCAGCCCTTTTTGGTTAGGAGTCAGTGATTTCGGGGTTTACCTCGAACATCACTTGCTTGTTTGTGTTGTCTTTTTTGCTTCTTTGAGGTCTGTTTCTGCCTTGGAGCCAGTTATGCCAACCAGATTTGAATGGGAACAGCATGTGATTTTCACACTCTTGTTGTTTGTTTTGTCGAATTGATTACTGTGCCAGTTTGTTGCCAGAAAGTTTGAATGAAATGGACGGTGCTCTTCGCCTGCCTTTATCTGATGCCTTTGAATTCATTGTAATGACCTAAGCTTTTTTCAAAACTTTTTTTCAAAACATTGTGTATAGAAAAAAGCAAAGAGGAAGGAATTCCTCGGGTTTTGCCAAAAAATTATTTGATCCAATTGAAGGAAAGAGGAGCATGCTAAGCCCTTAATGAATGAAATCAGTGTTTGTTTAACGTGAGTACTGAGAAGATCCTGGCTTATCAGCATTGGTCCTACAACTATCTTCAGCACGAGCGATTTGTTCGGCTTTTCTTGAAAGATTTCAAAACTTGTTTTGCGCGGTCCTATTGAGACTCGTGTAGGAATGCGCTCTTTGAGATTGATGCATGCCTTAGGGATCTACTCTACAGCCTCAAGATTCAATCCATTTGTTTTCGGAACCTTGAACCTGGCTTCAGAACGTTCAACACGGTCAAACACAAACGTCGGCCTGTGTGGCCATTTGAGCAGCCCTCGAACCAAGAGGCCACCAAAGTCAGATCAAGAGATCAATCAAAGGAAGCTTGTAAAGCTAGATCAGAAGCCCCCTCTCAAACTAGGGGCAAAAAGTCAGATTGCTCGAAGAGCGAAGAATTGGATCCTTCAGTAAATCAAATACAACAGCCACTTCCTGGATTTACGGATGCTTCAAAAACCCTAAAACCAGTTTGGCTGGACTTGTTACACTTTTACCCTTCGAGAGAGCGTTCGCTGGGCCGAAAACCCGGCTAAAGGGCACCCAGTGAAGGTTTAGAGCAAGAAAAATAATAACAAAAGAAAAAAAAAAAAAAGGAAAAAAAAAAATTGGCAAAAAAAAGAAGAGAAACAAAGAAATGAAAAGAATTGAAAAGAAAAGAAGAACAAAGCTCGCAAGGTCGAAAACCCGCAACGGGCGCCTTGGCAAAAGTTAGAGCCTAAAAAGGAGAGGTTAATACCCGAGTGTACCTTAACCCCGAACTACGTAAGGCTTGATTCCCATCCTTGGGATACGTAGGCAACTTCATTCTGAAGTCCAGCCCTAAAACACTTCAAATTCGATCATGTCCATGTAATGGTTCTGATAATCTTTGCATTCTCTGTATCCGAGAGTTCGGTTGCAATCATCGCTTCGAGGACTGATTATAATGCGCTGCGGTGCCATTTACACAAGGGGCAACTTTCCGTTGCCATTCAATGCACTGCGGTGCCATTCAAACAAGGGGCAACTTTCCATTGCCACGCAGCTCTCTTCGAGCAAGGGGCAATTTTTCGTCCAGATCCGAGGTTGTGCGTCTCAAGAGTAGGTTCCGTGCTTGTTAAGCATTGGCCGTGTGCAAAAATAGTTTTTGAGAATTTTTATTTGAGGTTGACTAATTTTCTCGAAAATTGTTCCATCTTTTCCAAAAACTGGAGTGAGTGGCGGTAAATCGCTTTACTCTGACGGGGATCTTCCCTCCATTGTGTTCTTCGAACACTTACCTTCCACTTACAATATAAAGGTCTTGAAATGCTAACAAGGGGTAGCTTCTGCATGCAGAAACCACGAATGCCATTTTCCTTCCTGATCATATTCACAACTTTCCCTTATTGCAAACAATAGCCAAGATAACTTTGACGGGGAATAGTACTCAAGGAGAGCACTTCTGGTCGCCATTCTGGCCTGAAACAGTGAAACAGTCAACATAGTATTTTGTTCACTTTGAACACACAGCTCGGATCAACACACTGCTCATTCTGAACACACAGCTCATAACACAGTATTCGGTTTATTCGGTACACAGCTCACAACACAACACTTTGTTTGTTTGGCACGCGGCTCACAACACAATATTCCATTCATTCGGCACACAACTCGAAACACAGCACTCTGTTTATCTGGGCACACAGCTCTTTTGGGCACACAACTCATCTTGGGAGTGCACAACTTATTTTTCGAGCACACGGCTCATTTCGGGCACGCAGCTCATTTTTCGGGACGGCTCATTTCGGGCACACAACACATTTTTTGAGCACAGGGCACACGGCTCATTTCGGGCACACAGCTCATTTCTTGAGCACTTAGCTCATTTTGGGCACACAGCGCATTTTTCAAGCACACAACTCATTTCGGGCACACGGCTTATTTTTCGAGCACACAGCTCATTTCGGGCACACAGCTCATCTTGGGGGTGCACAGCTCATTTTTCTGGCATACCTCATTTGGGGCACACAGCTCATTTCAGGGCACACAACACATTTTTTGAGCACACAGCTCATTTTTCGAGCACACAGCTCATTTCGGGCACATAGCTCATCTTGGGGGCGCACAGCTCATTTTTCGGGCACACAGCTCATTTCAGGCACACAGCTCATTTCAAGGCACACAGCACATTTTTCAAACACACAGCTCATTTCGGGCACATAGCTTATTCTGAACACACAGTTTATTTCGGGCGCACAGCACATTTGGGGCACGCAGCTCATTCTGAATACACAGTTCCTTCCGGGCACACAGCTCATTTTTCGAGCACACAGCTCATCTTGGGGGCACACAGCTCATTTTTCGGGCACGCAGCTCATTTCGGGCACACAACTCATTTTGGGGGCACACAGCTCATTTTGATTCTGAACCCACAGCTCATACACTTCATATTGAACAAGCAGCTCACACATTTCAATTCTGAACACACAGCTCATACACTTCATGTTGAACACGCAGCTCACACATTTCAATTTTGAACACACAGCTTATATGTTTGAACACGCAGCTCACACTTTTCAATTCTGAACACACAGCTCATATGTTGAACACGCAGCTCACACTTTTCAATTCTGGACACACAGCTCAAATACTTCATGTTGAACACGCAGCTCACACATTTCAATTCTGAACCCACAACTCATATATTTGAACACGCAGCTCACACTTTTCAATTCTGAACACACAGCTCATATATTTCAAGTTGAACACGTAGCTCACACATTTCAATTCTGAACCCACAGCTCATATGTTGAACACGCAGCTCACACTTTTTGATTCTGAACCCACAGCTCATATACTTCATGTTGAACACGCAACTCACACATTTCAACTCTGAACCCACAGCTCATATGTTGAACGCGCAGCTCACACTTTTTGATTCTGAACACACAGCTCATATACTTCATGTTGAACACGCAGCTCACACATTTCAATTCTGAACCCACAGCTCATATACTTCATTTTGAACATGCAGCTCACAAATTTCACTTTGAACACGCAGCTCATACATTTTCATTTGCACACGGCTCATTCTTAATTCTAAACACGCAGCTCATGAATTTTCATTTCTGAACATACAGCTCATTCACTTCATTTTGAACACGCAACTCACAAATTTCACTTTGAACACGCAGCTCATACATTTTCATTTTTGAACACGCAGCTCATAACACAACACTACTCGATCTGAACACACGGCTTATAACACAGTATTCTTTTATTTTTGAACACACAACGCCTTCTGAACATATAGGATGCGATGACGGAACTTGTGGAAGTTGAAACAAACTCAGATGCCCGACATTTTCCCTTTTTTTCTTTTGTTTTGAAGTCTGGAACCTATATGGTTTCAGATAGGTCCTGGTTTTACTACTCCCACATGACCCGAGTTGAACCCTGTGGTTTTCGAAAGAACAAAATCTTGTTTTGCACAAATGTGGAGAACGGCACGGCACTCTGAGCACAAAACGATTTTTTTTTCTTGAAATTGAGAGTGAGAATAAATTCTCAACTGGGTATTGAGCCTACAACTGAACACAACACACCACGACTCAACAACAAAGAGAAAGACAAGGTAAGACAACCTAAACACATCTATAGACACCCGAAATGACTCAAAACAAGAATCGAGACAGTCAAAATGACTGACACGACACACAGACGTCTTCCAATGGCAAGAGACCTCTCAATGCACGAGGAGCCAGTTTCTTCAGGTATTATTCACACCCTTTCTTATTTGTGATTCTCACATCACTTGGCCCTCAAGCTCAGTTTTTCTCTCAAAATCCTTTCCTCGCTTTTCCTCTCAGTGCACATCTCTCTATTCTTCAATCTCTCATTTTTTATCCCTTCCCCTGGGTGATTGATGGATAAACAAGATAGTTGTGGATTTATGCCCAACATTATCAGCTCGCGGCTACTTCTTCCAGTGACGTCTAGTCGGTGCCCTGGATGAGGGAGTGGAATGCATTGATCCATTCCAATTCGTGCTTCGCACTTGGCTTGATACCTCATTGTTTGAAGGATGAGAGAGCTTTTAGCCCTTCATTGTTATCCTCAGTTGTGCCCTTTTCTGGCAGATAGAATGCCCTTCTTGGCAAGTAGAGTGCCCTTTCTGGCAAGTATGTTGACAACGGGGAAAAGACAGAACACCTGACTCAACTGTGCCCTTAGTTCATTAGTTTGACCATTTTTTGCTTTGCTTTCTACTAAAACAATTTTGACTAACATGAGAGTTAGATTAACACATTTGTTCGATTTTTTGATTTGAAATCATGCAAGTTAGGTTATGAGCACTGAAAACTTTCCTTTTTTAGGTCCAAGAAATGGTCCAGTTTTGAAAAATGAAATACTTTTTGAGAAAATTAGTCAATCTCAGTAAAAATTCTCAAAAACTATTCTTGCAAATGGCCACTGCTCAATGAGCACGGAACCTACTTTCGAGATGCACAACCTCAGATCTGAAGAAGAATTGCCCCTTGTCTAAACGGCACTGCATGGCAACGGAAAGTTTCCCCTTTGTTAGAATGGCACCGCAGCGCGTTGTATGGCAATGGAAAGTTGCCCCTTGTTTGAATAGCACCGCAGCACACTGTAACCAGTTTTCAAGGTGACGATCATAACCGAGCTCTTGGATACAGAGAAGACAAAGATGACCAGAACCATCACATGGACACAATTGAATTTGAAGTGTTTTATGACTGGACTTCAGAACGAAGTTGCCTACGTATCCCAAACATGGGAATCAAGCTTTACGTAGTTCGGGGGGAGGTACACTCGGGTATTAACCTCTCCTTTTGCGCTCTAACTTTTGCCAAGGCCGCCCTTTCTGGGTTTTCAACCTTGCGAGCTTTGTTCTTCTCTTTTTTTCAATTCTTTTCATTTATTTTCTTTTTCATCTTTTCTTTTCTTCTTTTCTTTTTTTTTTGCATTTTTGCATTTTTCTTTTTTTTTTCTTTTTTCTTCTTTTTCTTGCTCTAACTTTTGCCTAAGTCGCCCTTCTGGGTTTTCGGCCCAGCGAGCCTCTCAAGGGTAAAAGTGTAGCTTTGTCCATGTCATATGGTTTCGAGATCTTGAAGTCATCTGAATCCAGGAGAAAGGCTGTTGTTCGCTAATGATGTAGAAGTCCATCCAATGGAGAGTGAATTTGCCCCTAGTGTTGTGGATAGGAACTCGGCTGTCCTTCAGCAATGTCTTCTTCTTTCCTCCCTTCTGGGGTTTGGCATTCTTGCCGATCTTCATTGATTTGTGGAATGATCCATCTTCGGCTCTTCGAGCACAATCTGGCATCTTTTGCCCCTAGTTCGAGGGGTGTTTTTGATATAACTTTGCAAGCTTCTTTTGATGACATCTGATCTTCTTGATCTGACTTCCCTACCCCTAGTTCGAGGGCTGCTTCGAATCTAGCCACACAGGCCTCACATTGTGGTTGACCTTTGCACATTCTGAATTAAGGTTCAAGGTTTGAATGTAAGGGGTCGAGTCTCGGGACTGAGAGCGATCCTAAGTTGCACAATCTCAAGAGCGATTCCACACAGGTCTTCGCAGGACCGCGCAAAACATTTTTTCAAATTTTTTAAGAAAGTGACAAATCGCTCGCGCTGAAGACAGTGTAGAACCAATTTGGATCAAGCTAGGGTCCTTCTCAGTACTCACATTAACAAACACGATTTCATTCATTAAGGGTTTAGCATGCCTCTCTTTCTCTCAATTGATCAAATTTTGCGAAACCCGAGGAATTCCTCCTTCTTCGTTTTCATCACAGTGTTCAAAAAGTTTTGAAAAACTTAGGTCAATGCAATAATTTCAAGGCACAGAAGAGCAGGTGAAATGCGCTGTCATTTCATTCAAACTTCTGGCACAACTGGCGCAAGGCAGAAGCAAACACAAGAGTGTGAAAATCACTGCTATTGCATTTATATCTTCTGGTGTAACTGGCTCCAAGGCAGAAACAGACTCGAGAGAAAGCAAAATGATAAACACAAAACAAAATGGTGATGCCCGAGGTGACACCCCCGGAATCACCCGACCTTTGTACAACAGGACTGACTCGATACAACAAGACGGACCCTTAATCAAAAAGACTGACTCAAGACAATGGGATAGACTCAAAACAAAACTACAGAACTGACTCAACATCCAAGTCAGAAACTATAAAACTAGAATTCGCAAATGCTCAAAACAGTGCGTGCCAAACGCCACATCCGGAGTAAACCGAGCACCGCCCGCAGGTGGTTCATCCCCTAATCACATCACATTATCCTCCAGGTTCACTGATCCAATAACAATAGACTTTGCTGAGCTTGGTGGGAGGACGACCCATTGTCAAACAAGTCCTATACTTCATGGTAAAGACGGAAGCAATTGTTGGTGCTATGACCGGTCTGTTGATGGTACGCACAGTACTGGGTAGTATCATGACCTGGTGGAAGATGAGCAGGGAGGGGCTGAGGCTCGAGGGGTTTAAGATGCCCCTTTTCAGCAAGGACTTGAAGGGCCTTGGATATAGGCATATAGAGGGCATGGAAGACCCTGCGACCTCGAGGTTGATACTTCGAGGTTTGTGGATTTTTGCTGGGCGCACTAGCGAAAGGGTCAGTAGGTGCTGGCTTGGTTTGTCGATCTCTCCCGAGTACAGGATTAAAGCTGAAAGGATCATTTCTGGTACGACGTCCCTTCTCCCGGTTTTCCCCTTGGCTTGAACTGCTCTCACTCTGAGTGGGGAAAGTGTCATCCACAGTTTTTACAGCAACAACGAGCACCTGCTGTTTATTCAGTCCTCCGGCTTTCAAACCCTCAACAGCCTACAGGAGTTGTTCGTAGGGATCGGTGTCCACCTTCACCTTGTTCTTACCACTCGCCTCGGCTTGGTAGAAGGTTTGAGTTGCTACTTCAGAGTGGAGCCTCGTTGTTGTCGACATGCCATTGTCGGAACTTGGGATGGCTTCAGGTTGGCTGAGTTCGATTACAATTCGCCCCAGTAGCGGGGGCTCCTTAGGTATGAAGTTCCCAGCATACAATGTGGTTGGTGGCGAAGCTGACATTCCGTAGGATAGATCAGCCACGGATCTCTGAAGATCGCCAATCATTCCCATCAACTTGAAAGTGGTGGCCTCATGGGTTTGAAATAACTGGGGTTCCCAGATCAGATGTGCGGCAGGTGACCTGGGTAGGTGTGGCACTTCAACGTCGGTATCACCCTGTATGATGATTCCCTGGTTTCATGCGACTTCCATAACCACTGTTTTCTCTTAATTCTGTGTCATCACGAGTCCGCTAAACTAATCGGAGGTGATGTGACTGGTGATTGACGGATCAGATGAACCGGTGAGCCCTAACTAGCCTTTCTCTACTTTGCCTCAGCGAACGAAGATACTGACTGCTCTGAACTGAATCTCCGAACTGAAAGAGAAAACAGGCAGCAGCTCAGCCCAATTTCACTAGGACAGATACAGGTATGGCTGGATAACTATATTCAACCACTGATCACTGTTCCCCAAATTACTGCCCCAAAAACTAAATCTGATACCCGCAGATAACTGATTCCCAAAATACTGAACTGGTGATGCCCACAGGCCTGATACCCAGACTTGCAAACTGATACATGCATTCCTGTAGAGACGCACTCTAAAAGCACATAGCAAACAAGTGAGAGCTAAAACACCCCTATGGAGGGGTAGGGTTTCCCTGTCCTATTTTGTCAGGGGCTAGGGTTTCACTACGCACGCAGCAGTTTCAAACAACCTATAATCGGGTGAGCAACCTGTCCTAGTTTGGGATAGTCACTATGGATTCCGAATATGCACTAGGTCGAATGGTCAGAAAGGGTGACCCAGTAAAACTGGGGTTTGTGTTCCCGTTGTGGCAGAGCCCGCAACCAGTCAGCCTTATGGCACGCTTCGCAAAGTGAGCCTTCGGAAAACTGTTCAGGAATAGCATACGGAAAACACAGTGTCCTAGGCGCACCAATGCAAATGCAATGCAAAGAAACACATAAGTCTAATCAAAACAAGATATCATGAGTTCGAGCCAAGTTCTCTAACTCCCCGGCAGAGTCGCCAGAAACTGTAGACGTCCCCGAACGTCCCAGAAGGAAATCCCGTTTTGTTCATTAGGGCTCACTACAGTTCAGGACTCAATGTCACGGTCCTGTATCTAATCTCGCAGAGTGCAATGCAAGACCGATGAATCATCAAAGAGTCCAAATCCGGTAAATCATTTTGAAAAACTGATTTTTAGAAAGAAGTGCCAAACATGGACTGCTTTGCCAGATACAGAGTCGCCACCTAAATATTTTATTTTTGGGGAATTTAGGAAACCCTGACTCGTGCCTAAGGCCATGTGTCCGTCATCACCAAAGTTGCCTCGGCTCGGGAACTTGGGTACAATTGGGGAAGGTCACATCGTGAGCACCCTCGCTCGCCCGATCAAAGATCAGCCTCTACTAACCATGATTTCGAGTTTTGAAAACATTATGTGCTCTTATTCCGGTTTATTAGCCTAGAATTACTATGTGATGCGCACAGCATACAAGTATAGACTGGATTGCCTAAGTTGGAACAAAGCATCGCACATCTGTTTGTTTTGAAAATTGATTGAAGTTTGCTACTCGCAAGTAGGCTAAAACACGGGTTTCGACGAATTATTCCAACTCAAGCAACCTAACCTTCACCCGCAGGCATTCAGGCAATTATATCACATAAGCACATGGCCTCATGGTAAGCATGCTAGCATGGCAGTCACTCACACACATGCAAGGATGCTAAAGCATAAATACTTACCGAGTACTCCAAGCCAAAACAAAAACTAGTTAGTAATCAATGCGTAATCCTAGTTCATGTTAAGATGGCTAATGCAACACATGCAAAATGCAACTAAGACAGGCTCGGCTATTCTAAACATGACATATGAAATGCAACAGATAACATGTATTCAACTTGGAATGGAAATACAATGCCGTTAGTATGATGCGCCGAGCCTGGTGCATGCAAGACAGATGAATGGATGCAAACATGCGAACATATAGATGCTAATTGAAACATGCCCTAATCTAACCATCATAAGCTGGTAAATAAAAGGGAGAAAGACGTGGGGTTGGAAGACATATATCACACGCACGCACACTTATTACAACAATTGGCCCTCTCTCGGAGAGCCCGAATAAATAATACAGTCCGAATAAATAATTAACTACTCTAGCTAATTGAATATTACAAAACCCTAATTAATCAACAAATTAACTAGAAAAGAAAATGAATTAGCATGCAAGCTAAATGGACCGCCTCAGCTCTGTTCCGAATGATGAAAGATGCATGCATGCTCAAGCCGCCTCGTCGGTAAATTCCATCACGATGCCTCGCCTCACCCTTGTTTGCAATTGATCTCAGAAACTTGCACAAAGCTCCAGAAGGCTGAAACTCCACCTTGGGAAGGCCACCGACCAGTTATTAGCATGGGAGACCACCTGCCAACCACCCTTTGTGGTGGAGACCAAAGAGGGTGGTCGACCTGCCAGAAAATCTAGTCGGCCGACCAATTTCCACCTCTGGTTTCTGGTTTGTCTGCAACAAAGGCAAGAGAGAGAAAAGGCAATGTATTTTCAACAAGTGTGTGCATGACCACTCTCCCTATCATTACACAATCTCTAGGGAGTGTAGTCCTCGATCCTCGTGCCATCAATCACGCATCTCGATGCATAATGGCCGAGGAGTCGAATTCCACTGAATGCACATATGAGCAACTAAAGCCAACGACTCTATCATGGATAGTCAAAAGTGTCGGCGACCGAGAATTGAGGCATGATTCGTCACTTGGAGTACGAAACATCCCTCGTTTCTCGTGTTTTGACTAAACCCTACTCCAAACACAATGTAATATGCATGACATGCATGAATGCAACTCTAACATGCAACCTAGATGCAAATGCCACTGAATGACGCAAACATGGAAGGGATGACATGCAAACATGCTACTAGCATACACAATGCTATGAAATAATCAATGGCATACTCAATGCAAGATGATTCTATATGGCATACGCAATGCATATGAAGACTAACAAACACAACGAAACGAACAAGGCATACACAATGCAATTATTAAATCATGCAACAACGTGAACTAAATGGCATACACAATGCAAGATGGACTTAAACCAACATGAGTGGACCTCAGCCACACCCAAATCAGTGGCCATATGATGAAAATAAGACAACCGAAATACATGCAAACATGCACGGATGCAAAGGACCGATCCTAAGGCACAACATGCAACTCTAACAAAGCATGGAAAAGGATGAAATATGGCATAGAATGGCACATGATCCAGCTCTGAAATATGATACACAATGGTCCCAAATCATGCAAACACTTCACACAATGCATGCTAAATGGCCCGAATACCGAAACTAGTGAAGTGCGTTACACTAGAGGTACACAAAGCAATGCACAAATGGAAAAACCAACCCCAAACAGACCCTAGGCAGGTCCAAGACAGTGGGAAATTGGTCTAAAATGATGGCTCGGAATGCATTCAAATGAAGCCCATGCAATGGTCGGTAAATGAGGCATACAAGCCCGACTCTCTAATGCACTTAAAGAGTGGAAATCATGGGAATATGGCATGCATATAAGCTCTAAAATATGATGTATAATGGCCCCAAAACATGAAAACACCTCAGTATGTGCATGCGATGGACCTCAAAACTCAAAGTTAAGCATGGATATTGAACTACAAGCATGCAAAACAAACATCATTCGACCATGAGACCCAAAAATAGAGCTAAGGCAGTCCAAAACATGCGCAAAATTAGTTTAAGGCATGGCCAAAATATGCTAGGAAAGGCGGCCAAAACATCATGCAAAACAAGCTAGTGAACCATGATTTGCACTACAACTATATGAAACACATGAGAGGTCACTGAACCAACCAAAAACAGAAGTATTCCACGCCAAAATATGACCAAAAATCCACTGAAACTCAGTCAATGCATGCAAGAATGATATGTCCCTTTGAAAGGCCAATAAGATGGTTATTCTACACATGTATAATGGACATACAAAATGGAAAAACCACCTCTGGAAAGAGGCTATGAGGACCCTAAAACTCAATGAAAAGGGCCTGAAATGAGGCTAGGAAACATGCAAATGAAGGCTCCTTTGAAAGGCTATGAAAAGGATTACTCTACACATGCAAGATAGACACCTAACATGGAAAAAAAAACTCTGGACAGAGTTCATGCAGGTCATAAAACTCACAAATAATGGCCTGAAACATGCTCAAGAAGTGTGCAAATATGGGCTCCTTTGTAAGGCCAATAATGCTAGAAAACAAGACAAGGGGTGAGAGGGTCACCCCTCTCTGATTTTGATGCTCAAAAACACATAATCACCACTGAAAATCCACTGGATTTTAGTGGTCAAAAGGGCCAACAAAACTCAACACAAAGGCCCTAATGCATGGCTCAAAACAAAGAGAAATGAAGCATGCAAGGGGGTAGATGACCCCCAACAGAAAAGAGGTCTTAAACAAACATGTTAAGAAGCTTAAAAAAGACTTTTTTTAGTTTATGACAAAGCCCAAATATGCTTGCAAACTAGGCTAAGATATGAAGCAAAACAATGCTAAAAAGGGGGAAAATGAGAATTACCCTTGTAGTCAAAAGAGCCAGCAGCTTCTGGACCAAAATAGTAAGCCTTCAACCTCTGAAAATCAGCTCCAAGGTGCTTAGAGTGATGGTGGAAGTGTTAGGATAGGAGTTGTAGTGCAATGGTGCAAGAACAATGGAGCTTTGGAGCTTGGATGTAGAGAGATAGAGAGAGGTGTATGTATATGCCTTAGCCAAAATTTTTCAACCTTGGCTCATGAGGGAGAGGCTCCCTCTTATAGAAGAGGAGGTCCATAGCTTCTCTAAGAAGCTTGGAGCAAAGAGGCCAAGCTTCTAAAGGAAGCTAAACCAAAAGGGTCAAGCTTCTTGAGGAAGCTAGATCAAAGCGGTCAAGCTTCCTCAAGAAGCTTAACAAAAGGTCAAGCTTCTCTTAGAAGCTAAGCAAAAGGGACCAAGCTTCTTTAAGAATCCAAAACAAGAGGGTCAATCCTCGAAGGATGGGGCAAATGCCTTCCAGCTGGCACAGCTGGATAGCACTCAAAGAGACAAAAAAGCAGAAGGCTGGCCGACCAGTTCAAGTGGTCAGCCGACCACTTGCCTTGGTCGGCCGACCAGGCGTCAAAAGGTTCAAGTTGAAAAGGTGGTCGGCCTACCCATATTGGTGGTCTCCCAGGTGAATGCAACTCAATGGTGGTATGGGAGACCAGAAATTGTGGCTCAAAAGTGAGGGAGACCACTTACCTGTCAAGAAAAATCGGCCGACTGGGGAAAGGTGGTCTCTAAGAAGAAAAGGTGGTCTCCCACCCTACTATCACCTTCCTAACAATGAAACTAGGGTCCATGCCAAAAATGAACCCACACCGATGCGAAACGAAGGTTCGGGGGCCAAAACGCGCAACTGGGGGCCCCGAAAACTGACTATTAAGCATCAAAAGTGGCGTGCGACCACAAAGGTGGTCTCCCGGGCCACAGTGTCCCTCTAAGGAGAGGAAATATGGTGTGTGCCAAAAACCAGAGCAAACGGGGGTAGTTAAGTGGTCTCGAACTGAGGCACACGGCCGACGGCTCCAAAAACCAGAAATTGGTCTCCAAACGGGAACGGTGGTCTACGACCCCGAAAAATGGCCACTGAGAGATGGTCTACGAGACCTCTCCCTCCTTTTGGGAAGAGAGAATAGAACTTGATTCGCAAACCGAGGTGAAGCACAAAAGTGTCCCGAAGTCTGGAGGCAAGGCTCTCAGCCGAGACTCTGTAACCTCAGAACGAGCACAATATGCACCATCACCGAGCGCTCAGTCGATGACGTCCGAGTCTTAAGGTCGGTCAAAAATGGGGTGTCTATGAGTGGAAAATCATCCTTCGGACTAGCCTTATTCAGATCTCTGAAGTTGACACAGACTCTGATTCTACCATCGTCCGGAACTGGAACAATATTGGCCAACCACGTCGAATATTCAAATACAAGCAAGAACCCTGCCTTAATTTGTTTGCTAACTTCTTTCTTAATCTTCAAAGCCCAATCTGGGCAAACTCTACGCAGCTTTTGCTTAGCTGGCCGGGCCTTAGGGTTAAAAGGGATCCAATGCTATACATTCTCAGCATCAATTCCAGGCATATCTTCATAGAATCACGCGAAAACATCTTTGAAATTTTTTAATAAAGCAATTAAATGCTCACGTTCCTCCGAAGATAACGTGGACCCGAACTAGACCAAGCAAGGATCTTCCTCAGTACCAGCGTTAATTGATATGATTTCATCTGTACAGGGCTTAACACGCCGCTCCTCCTCATGATCAACCAAAATTTTCAAAACCCAGGGAATTTCTTCCTCTTCGTTTATGTCAAAATTTTGAAAATTAAGATCAGTACAACAAACTAAAGGCACAGAGAAGTAGGTAACATTCACAACATTCCCATTCAAAAAGTCTGGATCTTTGATTACAATGGACTCAAAGGAAAAGGTAAAAGACGACCTGGACAGGACTTTGGCATCGGGTTACCACTCCTAGAAGTACCAGACTCAGAGGAACTCGAATCTGACTCCAACTCCACAGACTCAATGGAATCAAATCCAAACTCACTATCTAATTCAGAACTGTTGATAACGCCTTGCTCGAACTTCCATTCCAGACGTGGAGCCTCACGATTAGATTGGAGAAATCCGCTGCTGGGGTATCCTCGATCATTGAGATAGTAAAACTATCCCCCAAGTTGGTGGTCTCAGCTCTAGCAGTGGACTTAGCAGTAAGTCAGCCAATGCTTTTCCCACCAACTCCTCTTCTTCGATATCCAAGTTTGCAGTCTTTCTTTGATCCGTATCAGTTCTTAGGCTTGCCTGTTCATTTTCCTCTTCTGCTAACTGGTGCCCGAAAAAGATCTCGAACCCTAGATACCTAGTCTTTATTTCCCAGTCATACCAAGGCTCTGGGAATCCACAAAATGGGAAATCTTCCCCTTGGCGGACAAAGCGTCCATTTAGGGTTCCCCGTATAGGTTTGTGAACTAACTCATATTGTTTCCCGGTCCTCTTTGCCTTCAGCCTCTCTCTTAGTTTCTGCCCTTTCCTCTGCCAATCTACGGTGATAGGTTTGTATCCCAGCCCGAAGGCATGAGGGTTATGACTCAGCTTCTTAGCAATGATACCTCCCTGCCTGCCACTTCGGCCTAGTCCTGACCCAGGCATATGCTCCTATTTGTTCATCATGTATATGGATTGTGCACTCACATAATTCCCATTACCTTCTGCCATAATGGTTTGGACCAATCGGGCTTCTGCTAGAGAGAAGCCAGAAAGGAACACATCATCTTCCCCATGTGTAATCTCAAGTAGTGGTGCGGTAGTTCCTTGGGGAGGATGGATGGCAGAGTTACCATACATAGTGGTGATCCCGCCTTTGAAGGGGTACTTCACTAACTGATGGACTATTGATAACATAACCTTCATCTTATGGAGCCAGGGCCTTCCCAATAACAGGTTGAATGTGGCCGGAACATCCATGACGTGGAATTCTACCTCATGTTCGGACGGGCCAATCACGATATTGCTCTTGAATGTTCCCATGACATCCCAGCTTGTATTATCATAAGCCCAGACAGCTTGGGTCGTAGGTGTAAAATCAATCGGCCTCAAACCAATGGCATAGGCAGTCCTAATAGGGCACACATTGATTGCTGACCTGGTATCTACTAATACCACTGGAATCCATTCTTTTCGGCTCTCCAAGGTTACATACAAAGGCCTGTAGTGGTTGGCACCCTCAGGAGGCAATTCTTTATCTGTGAAGCATATTACTGGCATAACGTCCCCGGAGGTGACTAGTGACACCAATTGGTCAGCGGTGGTGTCAATGGGCAGTTTGGTCTGGTTCATTGCTTCAAGCAAGGCTTGCCTATGTTCCTAAGACGCCATTATCAGTCCCCAAATGGATATGTCAGCCTGAATCTTCTTAAGCTATTTTAAGACCATGTTCTCCTCTACATCCCTCTCTTTTGCTTTCTCGACTTCCTTTCCAGAGGTTTTCGGCTGGTCTAATGCTGTGGGTTTGAAGTACCAACCACTCCAGGTCATATGATTAATCTCATTAGTATACCAGGTGTCATCTGGGGTATCAACTTTCTAACCTTCATCAGTGTATGCGTGACTGGAGTTGTTGTCCTCTCACCACTCTCCCGAAGTCAAGACCAGACTGGCATCGGGTTCTATCTGGAGCATATTAACATTACGTGCCCCATTATCGTACCATTCTTCCTCTACCGCAACTTGGGTTTCAACATCCCGGTACTTTTTGAGTTTCCTCAACATCCTCTTTCAGTCATTGGGATCCCATTCAACTTTTTTGGTTATCTGGGCATCGCCCACCGTTGTTTCAGGTTCTTCTTTTTCTTTTCCTTTGCCTTGTTTAAGAG
>NW_021028817.1:27854-70507 GCF_004153795.1 Camellia sinensis | reverse complement strand
AACAACATACTCTTGTAAAATGACAGAAGAAGGAATTCAGAATCGGATATGTGTGATCTTTTAGAAAGAGATAGAACTAAGCATAGTTACGTAAGAGAAAACGAACTTATCCTCTTGCCACCATATCGACGACGATATAAAGTGACTTCACAGCTGGGCATTGGCGCCTGCTTTCTTTGTTATGGTTGGTTTTTTTCAAGCATATCAAATCAGATTTTTGATTTTGGCACCAGGTAAGAACAGACACAAGTGTGTGACTCGCCCTGCGGGCTTTGTTATCCGTCACCACGTATCGGACGATTCCCTTGTTTGTTTTCAATATAAATGCTAAAAACCATAAGTAGTTCCAAATAACAAATCTGAAAAACAGAAGTATTTATAAAAAGAAGTGCTCAATACATGGACTTTCTATTTGCCAGTTATTATTTTATCTGTTTCTACCTTAATATTATGATTTATTAATTGGATATTATGTTATGGAGACTCACTCGCTTTTGCTCCTAAGTTCCTCACTGTTATCCTGTTTCTTTACTAGGTGGCTTTCGATGAGACGAGTGAGCTTGTTCGGAGTGGGTCTAGTGCTTGATGTAGTGGTCCTACCCCTTCTCGCCTGCCAATTCGAAGATGTCCCTTAAGCGTGATATCCAATTGTATAACAATTTTTGAATAACTCTAGTTTTATTTTTTCCGGTGTTATATTAGCTTTATGATTACATTGATTGCGTCAAAGTTTAAATAAGGATTAGACTAGATTCAAGTGCTAATTTTGGATAAGATAAGCATGTTCTATATCTTCTTCATTTTTAGTTTTGATAAATGTTTTAATATATTTGCTTTACTCTTTCTGAGTTGAGGCTTACAGCACTGGATTTTTGCCATGATGTTTTTCCAACTCAGCCTAATCCAACATCCATCACAGGAAGCAGTTATGGAGGTTAATCATTATCACTTATAAGCATTCTTAGCATTCATGGTTTAGAGGCATGGCGTGATGCGATGTTTAAGGCATTCACACTGTTTGGCGATCGGAATGGGTAGCGATCAATGATAGCTGTGGTATGAGTCTTACTCGCAAGTGCCAGAAAACGAAGAACTGTTGTTAGCAATCAATTGTGGTAATATGAGGTCACGAAGATTCCATGTTAAAGTATTGCCTATAATTGCAATCTGCATAATACAAGAAATGCAAATTTAGAATTGGCTGCCCCGTGGATAATCCTAAAGAATAAGAGTGTGACATGTGAATCCAACCAATTGATGCACAATTCAAGTTTTAGATTGTGAAATAATCTGTGCAAATATATAGATGCCGAGCTCGTCGGATTAAGCATGCAGAATAAGCTAGTAAATGTATAATGATGGCTATCTGAACAATTGCAGTAGACCATTATAGAGATGCTATAAAGAGATCTTTTCTTCTTAGAACCATCATAAAGTAGGTATGTAAAAAGGTATGAAACAGAAGTTGGGGTGTGGAATCTATGACTATGCCTATACGCACCTTCACATTTATTACAAATTGCCCTCGCTCGAGGAGCGAAAGAATAATATAGATTTAACTAACCTACAAGCTTTGTTAAATATTAACAGACCAATTAAACTAGTAAGGCAATTACTAATCTAATAAAAATAGTAAACAGCCTCGAGGAGAGCCCAATGCAACGCGTGCTCGGCTCCGCTCGGAAGTCCACGCCATGCACAAGCCTCATGTTCCTACACTGTCTTTACCTTCTTTGATCAATGTAAAATATCCCACCCAGGTGCACTCCTATTGAACCTGTGGGATACCCCACCGGCCAGGGAAACCTGGTCAGGGCCAAAGAAAAAATGAATCACCGCCATTGGTTAAAGGCTATCGCCAACCCAAGTTGGTTGGTCGGCACTAAAAGATGCGGACCGGCCAAATCTTCCGTGCAGAGATCCTGGTTTTGTGACTGAGCTAGCGAGAGGGGAATAGAGACAGGACATGGCAATGCCATGTGTGCATGCAGGAAAGTGTGTGCCTCAACCACATCCCGTTATTTCAGTTTATGGATCTGCAAAGAACATTTACTCAAAGTTATCGGAACCACCAATCCCGCATTTCGATGACCGTCATCGGCCCAAGAACACCAAGTTATGCACTTTAAATTCAAATGAAAAAACACACGCAAGAGCCCAACCTCTCGTCATACTAATTCAAAAGGTCTAAAGCATGCATGTCCAATGCAGACGCACCTAGACGTGATGAGCTAGTAGCAACACACGGCGCAATGCGAACAAGCATACACAGCATTGGCGCGATTCATGACTAACACACCATACAGTCATGCCAAATACAAATGGAGGATGGTTCAAGCATGCAAGCAATGCATCGTGACTTCATCATCATGCCATGACACATGAGGCAAAACATGGTTAGACAACCCTAACACATGTGACGAACCAAACATAATGACAAACACCACAAGTGATGCAACAACACTACACGGTGAGCTTCCAACACATGCACATGCAAACTATGGACTTAAACTAATTTGGGCAGCTCTATACTAAGCCCCAAAACAGTGGCCAATATGCTCAAGAATGAAGGCAAAATGACATGCAAACATGCATGCACACAAGGACCAACTGTAGACGCGCCCGCGTGGGCCTCGCTACTACAGTTCGGACTCGATTTTGTGTCGTGGTTCCAAGTCTGAACCAAAGAGTCCAAATCTGGCAAATCTTTTTTGAGAAACAGATTTTTGAAAAAGTAGTGCCAAACATGGACTGCTTTGCCAGATACAAAGTCGCCACCTAAATATTTTAAATTGGGAAATTTAGGAAACCCTGACTCGGTGCCGAAAGGCCACGTGTCCGTCATCACCAAAGTTGCCTCGGCTTCGGGATTGGGTAACGATCGGGGAAGGTCAAGCTATGAGCACCCCTCTCGCCCGGTCCGAAAAACCGGCCTCTACTAACCGTGATATCCGTTTTTGAAAACTTTATGTGTTCTTATTCCGGTTATTAGCCTAGAATTACTATGTTTATGCGCGCAGCAAAACAAGTATAGACTATATGATTGCCTAATTTGGAAAGAAACATTGCGTATCCGTTCGGTTTGAAAATGTTTTGGAATTTGCTACTCGCAAGTAAGGCTAAAATGCCGGATTTTCAACGAGTCTTTCCAACTCAAAACAATCCAACCTTCACCACAAGGCATTCAAAACGTTTATAACACATAGCATCTAGCACATGTTAATCATGCCTGTCATGGCAACATTCACACACATGCGAGATGCTAAAGCATAAATACTTACATCGTAACTCCGTGCCAAAACAGTAAACTATTAGCAAAATATGCGTGTCTAGTTTCATACTAAATTGCCTAATGCAAACACCATACAAGGATGCAATTTTAGTTAGAGCTCGGTTAACCCTAAATATGGCATACGATATGCAACCCAACTGATTCATGTATTCAATTTGAAATTTGAAAATACGAAATCGGTTAGTATGATGTACCGAGCCCGGTGCATGCCAACAGATCATAGAGGATAGTAATCTGAACATCGTCCATAACGTCTGATAAGCATATCATAAGGTATACTATCTCAAAAAAATGCCCTAATCTAACCATTATAAGCAGTATAATAAAAGGGAAGAAAGAAATGGGGATTGGAACATACACACACTCACCCACACTTAATTACAATTTTCCCTCAACCAGGAGGTTCGAATTAATATTACAGTCCAAAAATGAATGAACAAACAAATTATATTACAGAAATTTCCTAATTAATTAAAAGAAAGGAAGCAAAAGGAAAGAAGAGGGTGGCCACAAGCCTCTGCCTCGGGGTGCGCAGATGATGCATGCTAGATCCGTCCTTGGCCGGAAAACCCGTTACTATACTCCTGTCGCCTCTGTTTGTACTGCCCTTTGTCTTTCTGAAAATGCCAAAGTACTGGAGCAAGCTCCTTGCCATCCTGCAGAGCACCACCGCCAAGACAGAATGCCACGCACTTTCTTCAAAATTCCCATCGGCACTTATTGGATTCATCGGCACTCCAGATAGTGCCGGTCGGCACTAAATTCTGCCGGTCGGCAGAAACTTCCTGCAGAAGACAATCTGACAGCAAACAGAGAACAGACAGTGCATAGCATGGAGTTTTTGGACACATGTAAGCATGGTCCTACTTCTTATCATATTTTGAACTCGAAGAAGCATGACTTTCGATCCTTGAACCATCAATGGTACATGGTGAGTCAAAGGATCGAATTTGCCATTTGATATGAAAATGTATGCAACAAATAACATGAAAACCGGGGCCTTATCAAGGTGGAGTCAAAGGTCCCGATGACCGGGGATCAAGGCACATTACATCACTAGAAGTATGAATGGTCCTTGACTCCCGCACTTGGTTTGACACCCCAAACCAAGTAAATGCAATGCATGTAATGCTCACAAGCCTCAAATGTAACATGCCACCAAGATATAAAACACAACAAGCAATATGCAATTATCATGACAAAATGTATGATACCAAGCGCACAAGATACAAACATGATGCAAACATGGAGCAAATTGACCATGGAATTGATGTGCTACAAAAGCTTAATGGAACAAATATGCAACAAACATGGAGCAAGCATGCAAGAGGGCTTGAAGTGGCAAAGGGGCAGGCCCTTACCCTTCTCAAAACAGTGGCCAAAAGTGCTTAAAATGATAGACAATCAACTTATGTTAACAAGCAAACTTATGGTCCTAAAGCTAAGGCACTAAAGCAGACAACTTACCCCCACCAACATGGCCATTCATGGCATGATTAAAACAAGTAAAAAACAGAATTTATGCATGCAAGATAAGACCCCAAAAAACTCCTAATATGGCAACTAAAATAAACCCCATGAAACAAATACACCAAGGCTCATTCTTAGGCATAGGAAGACACCACCCTCAAGATATGAAAAAGACCATGCATGCACACATGTAGGCACGATTCTTGGACTAAAAAGAAAGTCCTTAGATGATATTAAACTAAGAGGGTAGTCACAAACATATATGCTAGAGGCCATCATGCTCAAAGCTTTTAAGCTAGAATACAAAGTAATCCTAACAAACATGTCAAGCATGGCTAAATGGATAACCAATAAACCTTAAGCATGGAAAAACAACACCAAGAACTTCATGGAACTAAGCCAACTCTCACAAGAATCATGGCCGAACCATGATGTGCACTTTTAAGCAAAGTAGAACAATACAAAACAAGTATTACAAGCATGCAAAGAGGCACAAGTTTGACCAAAAAAAAAAAAGAGATTATATATGACCTAAGATGCCTAAAAAAATGCTGGAATGAAGCCAAGAAACATCAAGCACACGTGCTACCCTCTTGAGCCCAAAAAGCAAAGAAACAAAACCATAAACGGAGAGGGGTGTCCCTCCCCTATGCAAGACTTCAAACCAACTTTTTTGACACTAAAATACACTGATTTTTGGTGATCAAAAGATCAAAATGCTGAAGTGAACAAAACCTTATCAAAATGGCACCAAAATAGTCTAAACAAGGCCTATGAGGCACTAAAATACACTGATTTTTGGTGATGAAAAGATCAAAATGCTGAAGTGAACAAAACCTTATCAAAGAGGCACCAAAATAGGCCAAACAAGGCCTATGAGGGTGAGTTTGCACTCTAAACACAAAGTGACCTTAATGAAAGTGCTAGAGCAGGAAAATATGAGCCTTTTTTATGTTATACACAAGAGCCAAAACAGTAAACTAAATAGGTAGAAAACCAATGCAAGTTTGGGGAATAAAAAGAAAGATGCTCACCCTTGAAGAACCCTTGAAGAACAAATGGTCTAGCCTCCCTCTTTTGATCAAAACCAATCCAAAAACTCAAGAAACAACCTCCCAAGTCCTTCAATCTCGGAATAAGGTGTAATAGTGTGTGTAATGGTGCAAAAGTAAGGTAAAAACCACCTTTTAAGCCAAGAAACACACACAAGAAGGGAGAGGGAGAGAGGTATAGAGATAATATGTATCTATATCTCTAAAGGCTGGTTTTTGCTTCTGTTTTTCTACCCTAGAACCAAGAGGAAAGCCCCTCTCTTATAAGACTCCCTCTTGCAAAGCTTATTCAACAAGCTTGGCTAGAGGGAAATCCCTCCGTACACGTGTATGGAGTGGAGAGGAGTTGGTGCCAGCTATCACAGCTGGCACAAAATATCTCCAAAAAGTGGATGTACAGTGGTCGGCTGCCCAAAAATGCTATTCCGGCAAGAAACAGTGCCGACCGGCAACATATTATGCCGACCGGCAATAAAGTGTGCCGACCGGCAAACAAAAGTGCCGATGGAAGAGAATGCTCATCCGGTGGCTTCCAGCCACTGCCGGTGGTGTGTGGGGATGCCTCATAAGGCATTCCCTGCCCTTTCAAGGCAAAACACAAGTGTTCGGTGCAAAACCAGACACTAAACGGTCAAGTTCGGAGATCCTGAGGCAGGGCGCGCGGGCCGAGACCTCCGGGAACTCTGAACGAACACAATCATGGATAATCACCGTGTGTTCAAACAATGACGTCCAAGTCTTGAGGACGGTCAAAAATGGGGTGTCTACACCAACCCTTAGGCATATAGAAACAACCCTCATGCACACTTAAGAGGATGCAAACATGGACAAATGGCATGCATTATAAGCTCTTAAAGTCATGTTAGAGAAGGTGCCAAACCAATCTAAAATGCAAGCTAGGCATGCCACCAAGCCCAAGGACTTAAACCATGGCCATATGGCATATGAAGCAAATGACCAAAATGAACTAAAACAGTCCTAAATCATGCAAAAGTAAGCCCCAAAAACCACTTAGGTGGCATCTAAATGATCTAATCCTAGAGGCATACACAATGGCACAAACATGGAGCAAGAAACACCAACCTTTTAAAGCATTAATGGGGCATCAAATGCAAGCATATGGGCATATCATGAGGACTGAAATGCCATGACAAGTGGTTCCAAACCACTGAAATGATGCAAGGATGGCATGCTAGAGGGGTCAATGCTTAAGGCATACGAGAGAGGTTACATGGTAGCTATACAAAGCAAAGCATGGACAACCCAGATGACCAAAAATAGACCTTTAGCATGCTAAAACAAGCATAAAAGCTTCACAAAGTTAAGTCAAAAGCATGCTAGAAACAAGGCTCAAAGTACAAGGCATGTTAAGGCAATTTATGGCATTACAAGACATGCATGCTAAGCAAGCATGGTGTACCTAAACCAACTTACAACAATGCTATATCATGGCAAGACAAGCATAAAAAACAGTTAAGGCATGGCCAACATACACTTACACAAGGTGCTCATTAATGAGGCTTAAATGGCCATTATTGAAGACAACAAGGAGAGGGGGTGGCCCTCTCCTTCTTAGGACCTTCAACCACCATCCTCACCACTGAAATCCCTCAAGATTTCAGTGGTGAGGAGGCCCAAACAAGGTGCTCCCGGAGCTCACCAAAGTAGCACAAAATGGGGGCCAAATAAGGTCTAAGAGGGGTGAAAAAACCCCAAAGCTCAAAACACTCTAAACAACTATTTAGAGCAGGCAAAAACAAGACTTTTATATGTTATACACAAAGTCTAAAAACAGTTGCAAGATAGGTGAAAAAGCTATGCAAAAATGGGAAAAAAGGAGTAAGTTCTTACCCTTGTTGACCCTCTTCAAGAATGATGCTCTAGCAGCTTCTTCAAGCTCAAAATCACCCAAAAACACCAAGAACAGCCTTCTGGTCCCTCAGCAAGCAAGAGAAGGTGTAGGACTAGGTGTTTGTGTGCAATAGTAAGACTAAACACACACACAAGGCAAAAAGAGAGAGAGATATAGAGATGGAATAGATACACACTCAAACTCTAATCTCAGAGCTCTTTTGAAAATTTTGTAACCCTAATGGAAGGAGAAGAGCCTCCTTCTTGTAGACAATCCCTCTTGTAAAGCTTTCTAAACAAGCTAGTCAAGAGGGAGATCCCTCCATACACGTGTATCGAGGGGAGCAGAGTGTATGCCAGCTAACACAGCTGGTATAAAAATATCTACAAAAGCAGATGAACAGTGGTCGACCAACCAAAAATGCAATTTGACCAAAATAGATGGCCGGTCGACCATCCAGAGTGCCGGTCGGCCAAACATTTGGCCCATGGCAACAAAACACAGCCGGTGGCCTCAAGCCATGGCCGGTGGAGTGTGGGGATGGCCAACAAGCCATTACGTGCCCTCCAAAGCAAAAACACAAGTGTTTGGTGCAAACCCAAACACAAAACAGTCGAGTCGAGAGATCCTGAGGCAAGGCGCGTAGCCGAGACCTTTGAGAACTCAAGACGAACACAAACAATGATGATCACCGAGTGTTCAAACGGTGACGTCCAAGTCTTGAGGACGGTCAAAAATAGGGTGTCTACAGTTGCCCCTCTTTGACAGAACTCGAAAGTCATAAAAAAAACGGGAGTGAGTGTCAAAGCCCAGAGACGACCCATTTTTGACAAGATCGAAGACTTAGACAAAGCATGCAAGACAATAAAGATATGTGCCCGAAGGTAGGGGAAAAATGCTTTAGGCAGCCCTCAAACAAGCCTAAAATAGTGGCTAACATGCTCAAGGATGGAAGCCAAAACACATACAGATAGGCATGCACGCAAAGTCCAACACTTAGGCACGTAGAGACAACTTTTAAGCACACTTAAAAGAGAATAAACATGGACCAATGGCATGCATTATAAGCTCTGAAATTGCATGGAAAAGAGGTGCCAAACCGACCAATCAACACAAGCAAAGCATGCAAGCATGGTATTGTTAGCAACATGCATAACATGCAAAATGAATGCAAAATGATATGCGATATATACAAAACTATGTATAATAATGCAAATGAAAATGCAATGCAATTGAATCATGATCAAATCATGAGCTGTTCAAAACCACACAAATGTCAAAAGGATGATGGAGATGCAAAGTCCGTCTACCATAGAAAAGGTGCCGCAATCCTCAAACCAACATACCAGCGTGGGATAGGCGAGTACACATGCAGAACTATGAGTGATATAGACGGACACAAGAACCAGTAATTGGGTGGAATGATATAAGTGGGGAAATGCCCCGCCGAGGAAAGGCCAATGATCCTAATGCTGGATGCAAAAATTACACTACAATGTAATATATACAATGGACATGGCATGCAGCCAAACCAAATCTTGCCTAGGAAAGGCATGGACACATACAAGCCGCCTCTAACACAGATACAGTGCCATCACGCTCAAACCAACATACCAGCGTGGAATAGGTGTGTACTTATAATATCATAACTGTGCTTTGACGTGAAAGATATGGGCACATACAAGACCAAGCTCAATCATGGAAAGACGCAAGCCGTAGATGCAGGGGGTGATGCAGTGAATGCATGCAGACTAGAATGCAATATTTACAATATGCAATGGAATGTATGTATGTACAATGCATTATATACAATGAATGCTATGTACAATGCGATCTGCCAAGGAGAATGCAATGGATGCAGTGGATAAGGCCTGCGGCCAAACCGTATTTTGCTTAGGAAAGGCATGGACACATACAAGCCGCGTCTAACACAGAAACAATGCCGTCACCCTCAAACCAACATACCAGCGTGGAATAGGTGCGTACACATAATATCATAACTGTGCTTTGACGTGAAAGATATGGGCACGTACCAGACCAAGATCAATCATGGAAAGGCGCAAGCCATAAATGGAGGTGATGCAATGAATGCATGCAAGCTACAATGCAATATATACAATATGCAATGGAATGTATGTATGTACAGTGAATGCATGACATATGCATTATTTACAATAAAAATGCATGACATATGCATTATTTACAATGATGCATGACATATGCACTATTTACAATGATGCATGATAAATGCATGAAAATGCATGATAATGCATGCTATTTACAGTGCATGACATATGCATGTTTCTTTGTTTTTTGAAATGCAAATGATGCATGTTGTTTTTGGCTTTTTCTTTTGAAATGCAAATGATGCATGTTTTTTTTTGTTTTTGTTTTTTGAAATGCAAATGATGCATGTTTTTTTTTTGTTTTTTTTTTTAAATGCAAAAGATGCATGTTTTTTTTTTGAAATGCAAATGATGCATGTTTTTTTTGATTGAAATGCATGTTGTTTTGAATGCGCGACAACACAAGTTGCTTGAAATGCATGGCAATGCATGTGAATTTGAAATGCGGACAACGCGTGGCTTGAAATGTATGACAATGTAAATGAGGAAGATGCATAACAACGCATGTAAAGTGCATATGGCAGCGCGTGATGGGGATCATGCATGACAATGCAGACCGACGGATTTCTGGTCTCCTAGACCGAGCGTATTTAAGGTCACGCCAGACCGTGCGTGTTTAAGGTCTCGCCAGACCGTGCGGAGGTGTATGACAATGCAAGCATAATGACGTACAACTCAATGCGTGTTCACATCAAAGCGTTGTAAAGTGACGTGTGTGGGGCAACTTTCAAATCTTGAAAGGGACAAAAGGATACAAAAGGATACACCGTGCACATATTCAAGTGCTGCGCACAGAAGACACAGTGTGAGGTCAAAACGGAGACCGGTTGAGGTTCAGAAATGCATTGTCTTGCACTGTCTTCAGCAATGAAGGCCCCAAACCACACCTCTAACCCAAACAAGGTTTTAGGAGGCTCACCGGCCATCAGGGGAGGTCACCGGCTGTACACCGGCCATCAAAAAAGTCTACCGGCCAAATATTTGGCCGACCGGCCAACAGTGTGGCCGACTGGCCAAACATGCCTGAATCGGGGCAGTTTGATCTTTTGGCCTCGGGTCTTCTAAAATAGGGATTCAAACCCTATTTTGGCACTTGCCTCTTGTGCGAAAATCCTCCCCCTCTCTCTCTAGAGCATTTTTCTCTCTTTCATTCACCGTTTTTCTCGGTTTTAGCGCTCATTTCGACGTTTGATTCGCGAATACCTCACTGTTTCGGACATTTTGAACTGAACGAAACTTCGTTTCGGTGTCTCTTTCTTGATTTCTACCTCTTGGGGTTTGTTTCCCCCGAGTTCTTCTTGATCTTCGTGCCTTTTCCACATTCTGGCTTTTCCGGCCATTTTTAGCCCTCCCAGGGGTTGACTTTTCGGTTGACCTTTCGTATTCTAGCCCGATTTTCTCTCTTCCGGCCATTTTCACACTTTCTCTAAGATGGCAGACAATATTCCACGGGGTGGGACTCCCCCGGATCATGAGATGGATCTCGAGGCCGAGCTCTTGCCCTTGAGCGTTCGCCCGTTCAACCCGGCGACCTACCGACCGACGATTCACATACTACCTCCTGACGGACTTCGCCTGTTCCGGAGTTTTGACAGGACAGTGCCTCCAGAGCTTCTCCTGTGCGAGCCGGAGTCACATCTATCATATCGCGCTTCTGAGGTATAGTCTTCCCCGTTTCATTTTCTGCAATGTAGAACACTTAACTACCATAGTTGATTCGGTTCTTTAACTACTTAGCCCGGATACACCGATACACTGCATGCTGTAGTTGACTGTGAACACACTTGCACTTGATGTCTGTTTGAATCTAAACACGAGCACACACGCTGTATTGTCACTGAACCACCAAAACACATTGGCACATTGCATGTTATAGTTCACTGTAAGCACACCGGCACCTGATGTTTGTTTGAACTTGAAAACGTGCACACACGCTGTATCTGTATTGAACCACTCGGAAACACTAACACATCATATGCCGTAGTTCACTCCGAGCACACCGGCACCCGATATTTGTTTGAACTTAAAACATGCACACACGCTGTATTGTCAGCAATTCTGAATGCTCTTCAAAACTGTGCATTTTATATTGCTTCGCAACTGTTTTGCTTGAACACAGGGAGATTCCCATGCCTTCTGGGGGTATGGGAACATTGCCGCTCGAGACTGGTACATGGAGCTATTAGATGTGGTCCGCCACATCGTAGACCAGACCGGCCTCGGCGCCTTCTGCAAAGGACTCTCGCGCCTCACTGAGAGCAGGCCTCTCCTTGCTGCTCTAGTGGAGAGGTGGTGGGACACCACCGACTCCTTCCACTTCTCTACTACAGGAGATATGACAATGACTCCCTATGACTTCTCGATGCTCATCGGCATCGGGGTAGGGGGTGATCCGATCCCCTTCGACACCGACATGGACGAGTGGGAGGCCACTCAGATTTACTTGCTTGGCGAGATGCCGTCTCTCGCATGCCCTGGCTTCGTCAGATACTCATGGTTTGAGGTCCAGTTCAGGGTTCAGCCAGTCTTGGCTGAGGAGGCACCGATGACCCAGGAGGAGGTGGAGCAGTACGCCCGCGGCTTTCTCATGTTTCTGCTGGGGACGACCATTTTTGTCGATCGAGCGAACACCGTGCCTCTCTGTTTGTTGAGTGCGCTAGTGGACGTCACGCGGATTCTGTGCTACAACTGGGGTGGCGCTGCCCTGGCCACCCTGTACGGATACATGAGCTCAGCCTCCCGTTGTAGCGGGCAGTTGCTCGGAGACTACTGGCGGGCTTGGGAGGTACATCTTCTTTTCTGCTTTACATTTCTGCTTTTACATTTTCTGTACTCTGTACACTGCACACATTGCGGTCTACTTCACGCTGACTGTATACTGCACACACGGCACACATATACTCTGTTTTACTGACTGTACACTGCACACACTGTACACTCTGCATAATACACTGCACAATACACGGCTCTATGATTTCTGCCTTATTCTGCATTCTGCTTTATCTGATAAGCATACTGATACTTACTCTACAGTTGTGGGTCTACGCCTACTTTCTGAGGCTCGCTCCAATGCTTGACGAGGAGACCCCTCTTGTCGTTCCATTCTCCCGACGCTTCGATGTGAGGTGTGTGCGGAGACCATGAGAGACGTTCCTATTCTTCCGCCGCTATTTCGACACCATCACCCCCGCAGAGGTATGTTTAGAACTTGCAGTTCATTTAAACTTCGCTTTACACTGTATTTTCAATAACAGTAGATAACAAACTGCATGCCATTTACAAATCACCTGGCATCCTTGGGCTCCATTGCCAGCCGTGATGCGAGAGCGATTTGCCGGTGCCGAGGAGACTGTATGCTTCAGCACCTTGCTGGAGGGGCCGGTTTGTCGGGCTTGGTACCTGGCTGAGCGTTTCCTATGCCAGACCCTGGGTTTGCCAGAGCAGATAGTCCCGGTTCACCCTCTTGAGCATATGAGGGATACTGAGAGGTCCACTCCTGAGCAGATGGTCGACTACATGATCAGCTGGGATGCGATACGCTTCAGAGGCATAGACGACTACTCAGAGTACGTTCAGATGTATATCATGCAGCCTTTGAGCAGTGGCCGTCGAGCTGAGAGAGAGAGGCCGGCGGCGCTAGTGGCTGGAGCAGGAGTAGGGGCAGGAGCGGGAGCACCGAGGATAGTTCGGGTCCGCGGTAGGAGTGGAGCTCAGAGAGGGCGGGGGGCTAGTTGGCCAGCACAGCCCACGACGATGACGTGCAGAGGGCGGGGTGGGGCGACCTACCAGATCCCCATTGCTACCCCTCCGACTGATCATGAGTTAGTCGGGTTCTATGGCTTGCCTCCGGTATGTACTACTGCATTTTGCATTCTGCACAGTCATTTCATTTCAATTCATTTGATATTTCATAGAATACTGAGACTTCTAACACTTTTGCAGGCTTCCTCTGAGTACACTTGCCAGTCCTTGGAGTTGACCGCTTCGGTGATGGGGATGCTTCAGCAGAGCCTCGACCTTCTGGCCATTTACAGTATTCCGGTATGTTCTTCTGACCACGGTCTCAAACCATACATAAACTGTTTCACATAATCTAATGCACAACTCAACACTTGATACACGACCCTCATGGCATCTGACACACTGTAGCCCACAGATTGTTCACAGCACTACTCACGACATTCATACACTGTACTCAAACACTGGATTCTGTACTGATACACTGCTCATGGTATTCACACACTGTATTCATACACTGCATTGTGCACTGATACACTGCTCATAGTATTCACACACTGTCTTCATGCACTGCATTCTGCACTGATACACTGCTCACAGTATTCACACACTGTATTCATATACTGCATTCTGTAGCATACTGATGCATTTGCCATTTGTACTTTTCAGCCTCCCTTCCAGCTTCCTACTGTAGGAGGTGCTTTAGCTGGACCGTCTGCTCCTACCCGAGACGGCAGAGTATACCCCCGCACCAAAGCGGGGCGCACTCATATTGAGAGTAGCTCACGGGCACTAGTCCCCGATGGTGATGAGTTTGAGGTGGAGACGGAGGCGGAGTCTTCTGAGGAGGAGACCGGAGATGGCACTGACTCAGGCTCAGATGACGGCGCTGATGACGATGCTCCTGGACCTTCGTCCAGGAAGAGGACGGGGCCAGACCCTTAGGCCTGAGGCCGCTTGACACTGATCCAGATTTTTGCTGCTTTTCTTCTTCTTTTTTTTTTTTGTACTTTTCTATTTTTTGCTAGTAGCTAGAGTACCTTGTACTACCGCAAGCAGGTTTTGTTTTTTTTTTTCAAAACTTTGTACTTGAAAAAGATGATGAAATGAAACAAAGCTTTCTATCTGAAAAAGTGTTACATTTTGGTACATTACATTACATCACATCACATGACAATGTAAATGGAATTGATCTCCTGTCTGAAAGTCAAATATTTGTATTGTAATAACCAGGTGACGAACCGGCCAACGGCAAAACAACTCATACAACCCACTGCTTAGTTTGAACACTCGGCCCATACTTTGCTGGGAATTAATCTGCATACAGGCCATTCTGTTTATTCTGCACACGGCAAACCCTGAACAAACAGTCCAATCTGACAAGATGTAATACAAAGGTAGAATCGGCTAAAGTTGAAGCACACTCAAATACCCCAAATTTTCCCTTTCTTCTTTTGCTTCGCATAAATGTGGAGAATGGCACAGCACTCTGAGCACAGCATGATTAATTTTTTTTGAGATTGAAAAAGGGTTTTTCAAACTAGGGTATTGAGCCTACAACTGAACACAGTAAAAAAGACTCAAACAGAAAGTACACGACCTAATCACAACGAGACACGCTCAGAAAAGACTCAAAACAAAAGTTGAGGTAAACAAAACAAAAGACACGACATACCGACGTGTTTACAAAAATGAGAAACCTTCAATCACGAGGAGCCAGTTCCTTCAGGCATTGTTCCCGCCCTTTCTGATTTGTGATTCTCACATCACTCGGCCCTCAAGCTCGATTTTTTCTCTGAAAAACGCTTTTGCTCACTTTTCTCTCAACTTACACCTCTCTATTCTTTATTCTCTCATTTTTTCATCCCTGCCCAGGGTGATTGATGGATGAATAGGAAGTTGTGGGTTCAAACCCAACACTGTTAGCTCGTAGCTGTTTCCTCCAGGGATGTCAAGTTGATGTTTCGGATGAGGGAACGGAGTACCTTGATCCATTCCAGTTCGTGCTTCGCACTTGGTTTGATTCCTGGTCGCTTGGAGGGTGAGAGAGCTTTCAGCCCTTTACAGACAACTCCAGTTGTGCCCTTTCTGGCAGGTAGAGTGTCCTTATGGCAAGGAATGTTAACCACGGGGGAAAGACAGAACACCTGACTCAACTGTGCCCCTAGTTCATCATTTTGACCATTTTTTTTTTTTGTTTTGGTTTTCTACTAAAATAATTTTGACCAAAATCAGAGTTAGATTAACATACTTGTCTGATTTTCTAATTTAAAATCATGCAAGTCCGGCTATGAGCACTGAAAATTTTCCTTTCTTGGGTCCAAGAAAATGGTCTAGTTTTGGAAAAGATAGAATAATTTTCGAGAAAATGGTCAATCTCAGTAAAAATTCTCAAAAAAAACTAATTTTGCAAATGGCCAATGCTTAACGAGCATGTAACCTACGCTTGAGATGCACAATCTCGGATCCGAAGGAAAATGGAAAATTGCCCCTTGCTCGAAGGACGCTGTATGGCAACGGAAAGTTGCCCCTGGTTTGAATAGCGACTCATGGCAATGGAAAGTTGCCCCTTGTCTGGATAACGCCGCAGCATTTTGTAAACAGTCCTCATTTGTGATGATCACGACCGAACCCTCGGACACGGAGAAGACGAAGGTGGTCAAAACCAATATATGGACACAGTCGCTTTGAAAGCGTTGGTGGCTGGACTTCAGGATGAAGTTGCCTATGTATCCCAAACATGGGAATCAAGCCTACGTAGTTCATGTTGCCATAACCGAACTATCGAATTCAGAGAAGGCAAGGATGATCAAAACCATTACATGGACTCAGTCGCTATGAAAGCGTTGGAGGCTGGACTTCAAGATGAAGTTGCCTACGTATCCCAAACATGGGAATCAAGCCTTACGTAGTTCCGGTTAAGGTACACTCGGGTATTAACCTTCGCTTTTTAGGCTCTAACGTTTGCCAAGGCGCCCGTTGCGGGTTTTTGACCTTGCGAGCTTTGTTCTTCTTTCCTTTTTCAATTCTTTTCTTTTCTCTCTTTTTTTTCTTCTTTTTTTCTATTTTTCTCTCTTTGCATTTTTTTTTCTTCTTTTTTTGAATTTTCTCTTGCTCTAACTTTTGCCTGGGTCGCCCTTCCGGGTTTTCGGCCCAGCGAGCCTCTCAAAGGGTAAAAGTGTAACAAGTCCATGCCAAATGGTTTTGGGATCTTGAAGTCATCTGAATCCAGGAAAATGGCTGTTGTATTGATTTTCTAAAGGACCCATCTTCGGTTCTTCGAGCACATCGGACATTTTTACCCCTAGTTGGAGGGGTGCTTTTGTTCTACCTTCACAAGCTTCTTCCGGCGAGACCCGATCTTCTTGATTTGACTTTGGTGCCTCTAGTTCGAGGGCTGCTTCCAATCTAGCCACGCAGGCCTCTCTTGATGGTCGATCTTTGAACACTCCGAATTGTGGTTCAAGGTTTTAAAACAAGGGCTCAAGTCTCAAGGCTGAGAGCGATCCTAAGTTGCACAATCTCAAGAGCGATTCCACACAGGTCTTCGCAAGACTGCGCAAAACATTTTGTTTTTGAAAGTTTTTAAAGAAGTGACAAATCGCTCGCGCTGAAGATAGTGTGGAACCAGTCTGGATCAAGCCAGGGTCCTTCTCAGTACTCATGTTGATAAGCATGATTTCAATCATTAAGGGCTTAGCACGCCTCTCTTTCTCTTAATTTGATCAAAGTTTTGCAAGGCCCGAGGAATTCTTTCCTCTTCGTTTTCATCACCACATTGTTCAAAAAGTTTTGAAAAAAAATACTTAGGTCAATGCAATGAGTTTGGGGTGCAAAAGAGTGAGTGAGATGCTCTACCATTTCATTCAAATGCTCTGGCATAACTGGCTGAAAGTAGTGATAAGCACAAGAACATGATAGCCGCAACTGTTTCATTTAGATTTCCTGGTTGCAACTGGCTCCACAGCAGAAACAGACTCAAAAGAAAGCACAAACAGTGTTCGAGGGAACAACCCCGGAATCACCCGACATTCTATATAATGGGACTGACTCAACACAACAAGACATACCCTTAAGCAAAAAGACTGACTCAAGACAATGAGACAAACCTCAAAACAAAACCACCGAACTGACTCAACGCCTAAGTCAGAAACCACAAAAATTGGCATTTGCAGATGCTCAAAAGTGCGTGCCAGACGCCACATCAAAAATGCACCGAGCGCCGCCTGCAGGTAGTCCAACCCCTGATCACAAACTTGCAGTATCCTTGAAGTCCAATAGCTCAGTAGTGATAGACTTTGTTGAGGTAGGTGGGAGGATGACCTCATTGTCGATCAAATCTTGCACTTCATCACAAAGGCAGAAACAACCATCGGTGCTGTGACTGGACTGTTGGTGGTACGCACAGTACAACGTAGCATCATGTGAGAGAGGGAGATTCTTCAGGAGAGGCCGAGGCTTGAGGGGTTTATGATGCCCCTTTTTAGAAAAAAATTGAAATGCCCTAGACAAAGGCATGTAGAGGGCGTGAAAGACTCTGCGCCCTCGAGGCAGGTACTTCGAAGTCTGAGGGTTCTTGCTAGACGCACTAGCGAAAGGGTCGGCAGGCACCGCCTTGGCTTTCTGATCTTTTCCTGGTGCAGGGTTGGGAATGAAAGGAACTGTCTTGGCATGACGGGGCCTATCCCGATTTTCCGCCTGGCTTGAACTGCCTTTGGTTGGAGTAGGGAAAACATCATCCACAACTTTAGTCATGACTGCGAACACTTGTTGCTTATTCATTCCCCCAACTTTCAAAGCCTCGACTGCCCACAACAGTTGTTGAACGGGATCAGCATTTGTTCCCACTTTATTCTTACCTCTAGCCTCAGCCTGATCGAGGGTTTGGGTTGCTATATCAGAGCGGAACCTGGTTGTTGTTGACATGTCATTGCCATAACTTGGGACAGCTTCAGGCTGGCTGAGCTCGATCACAATTCGTCCCAGTAGCGGGGGCTCTTGTGGTATGAAATTCTCGGCATATGGTGCAGCTGGTGGCAAAACCGACATTCCACAGGCCAGATCAGCCACAGATCTCTGGAGGTCGCCGATCATTCCCATTAACTCAAACGTGGTGGGTTCACAAACTTGAAACATCTGGGGTTCCCAGATCGGGCGCGCAGCAGGCGACCTGGGCGGATGTGGTATTTCAACATTGGTCTCACTTTGCAGGGTGATTCCTTCGTCTAATGCGGCTGTCATAACCACGATTTGTTTCGAACTCTGTGTCATCATAAGTCCGCTGAACTGAACGGTGATGATGCAACCGGCGATTGACAAATCAGACGTCTGCCTTGCCTCAGCGAAGGAGAACACCAAATTCCTGAACCCAAATCTCTGAACTGAAAGGGAAAACAAGCAGCACTTCAGCCCAGACGGAACAGACACAGGCATAGCTGAAAAATTGTACTCTACTACTGATCACTATTCCCCAAAATCACTGCCCCAAAACTGAGTCTGATGCCCATAGATATAACTGATTTCCCAAAACACTGATACTGATGCCCTCAGGCCTGGTACTAAACTTGCAAACTGACATGTGCGTTCCTGTAGAGATACACTCTAAAAGCACATAGCAAGTAAATGAGAACCAAAATGTCCCTATGCTGGGGTAGGGTTTCCCTGTCCTATTTTGTCATGAGCTAGGGTTTCACTACGTACGCATTGGTTTCAAACAACCTATAATCGGGTAAGCAACCTGTTCTAGTTTGGAATGGTCACTACAGATTCCGAATATGCACTAGGTCGAATGGTCAAAAGGGTGCCCCGGTAAAAATCGGGGTTTGTGTTCCCATACTGGCAGAGCCCGCAACTAAGCAGCTATATGGCATGCTTTGACAAAGTCAAGCCTCCGGCAAACTGCTCAGGAATAGCAGATGGCCAACACAGTGTCCTAGGCGCACCAATGCACATGCAATGTAAAGAAACACATAAGTGAAATCAAAACAAGATATCATGAGTTTGAATCAAGCTCTCTAAAATCCCCAGCGGAGTTGCCAAAAACTGTGGACGCACCCTTGGGCTTTATGCCACCACAGTTCGGACTCCCTTTTGTGTCACGATTCTTAATCTGAACCAAAGAGTCCAAATCCGGTAAATCGTTATGAGAAAATAGATTTTTAGAAAAGAAGTGCCAAACATGGACTGCTTTGCCAGATACAGAGTTGCCACCTAAATATTTTTTAATGGTGGAATTTAGGAAACCCTGACTCGTTTGCCTAAGGCCACGTGTCCGTCATTACCAAAGCTGCCTCGGCTCGGGAACTTGGGTACGATTGGGGAAGGTCAGCTATGAGCACCCCCTCTCGCCTGATCCGAAGATCGGCCTCCACTAACCATGATATCTAATTTTGAAAACGTTATGTGTTCTTATTCTGGTTAATTAGCTAGAATTACTATGTGATGTGCACAGCAAAACAATTATAGACTAGATCGCCTAATTTGGAACAAAGCATCGCATATCCGTTTGATTGGAAAATGTTTTGAAATTTGCAACTCGCGAGTAGGCTAAAACACGGATTTTGATGAGTTGTTCCAACTCAAGCAATCCAACCTTCAACCACAGGAATTTAGGCAGTTCATATGACATAAGCATCTAGCCACATGGTAAGCATGCTGTCATGTTAACATTCACACTCGTGCGAGATGCTAAAGCACAAAATACTTATAGTGTACTCCAAGCCAAAACAAAGAACTCGTTAGCAATCAATGTATGATCCAAGTCCATGTTAAGTGCCTAATGCAACGCTGTAGACACCCCATTTTTGACCGTCCTCAAGACTTGGACGTCACCATTGGAACACTCGGTGATTATCCATGTTTGTGCTCGTTTGGAGTTCCAGGAGGTCTCGGCTACGCGCCTTGCCTCAGGATCTCCGAACTTGACTATTCAGTGTCTGGTTTTGCACCAAACACTTGCATTTTTCCTTGGAGGGGCAGGGAATGCCTTGTGAGGCATCCCCACACACCACCGGCAATGGCTAGAGGCCACTGGCTGGTTTTTGCGGCCATCGACAATGTATATTGCCGGTCGGCACTATTTATTGCCGGTCGGCACTCCCTTTTGCCAAAATGGCATCTTTGGCCGGCCAACTACTGTGCATCTGCTTTTGCAGATATTTTATCATAGCTGTCTTGCATTTGGCTCCCCTCCATACACGTGTATGGAGGGATCTCTCTCTTTAGAAGCTTGTCTTGTAAGCTTTACAAGACAAGAAGCTCTATAAGAGGAGCCCCTCTCTCTTGGCCTTGGGGTTAGATAAGTGAGACACTTTAGACATTCTTAGACAGCCATTTTAGGGTTTGAGTTCTAGGGTTAGGGTTTCATACATATCCTATCTCTATATCTCTCTCTTGTGTGTGTTTAAGTGTATTTGTGTCTTACTATTGCACACAAACACATAGTGTTTCACCTTCACTTAGTTTTTGAGGTTCCAAGAGGTTGTTCTTGAGGTTCTTGAGTGGCTTCAAGCTTGGAGGGGCTGTTGGAGCTTCATCTTTGAAGAAAGTCAACAAGGGTAAGAAACTTACCTTTATATTCCCCATTTTTGCATTGCTTTTCTACCTATCTTAGAACTGTTTTTGTGCTTGGTGTATAATACAAAAAAGTTCTGTTTTTTAGCCCTCTTGATTGTTTATTAAGAGTGTTTTGTGGTTTGGGTTTGTTTGACCCTTCCTAAGCCTTGTAAGGCTCCTTTTTGTGCTATTTTTGTGCAAGTTTTGAGACTTTGGTGTTTGGGCCTCTTCACCACTGAAATCTTGAGGGATTTCAGAGGTGAGGATGGTGCCTTGAGGTCCCAAGAAGGAGAGGGTTCTGTGGAAGATCATCCAGAGGGCTTAAGCTCACCCGAGACTTTAACCAAATTAACTCAGAATATAAGGCAAGTAAAGGAAGATGACAAGTTGTCTGAGCACTCTTTATTTTTTTTGGCCTCTTGAGAGAGCATCATGTTAGAGTGTGTATTGATCATGTCTTGGCTGTTTTCCATGCTTATTATGCCATGATATAACCTTGTTGTGTGTTGGTTTTGGTACACCATGCATGCTTAGCCTATCTACCTTGTAATGCCATGTTTAAGCCTTAACATGCCCTAGGTTGTAAACCGTTGTTCGAGCATGTTTTAGGTCTAGTTTTGTGAAGCTTGTACGCTTATTTTGCCATGCTAGAGGTCTATCCATAGTTGTTTGGGTCGGCCATGGCATGCATTATATGCCCCCTTTGCATTTTGGCTTGTTGGCCTCAAGTGTGTGAGTACGTAGCATGCATTACTTGCTTTATTCTAATGATTTGGCATCATTTATAGCATAATTTCAGTCCCTTTGACATGCTCATATGCTTGCTTTGGACACCTCTTTGAAGCTTTGGAAGCTTGACTTGCATGCTCCATGTTTTGGTCATTGTGCATGCTTTTGATTTTGAGCCATTTAGATGCCATCTAGGTGTCCCTTGGGTGTTGTTTAGGTCTGCACTAGACCTATTTTAAGTCCTCTTAGCCTTGTAAGGCTTGGTTGATTTAGTCTTGGTTTAAGCCTCTTGGCTTGCCTTGGGTTTTTGGTTTCATTTGCATGTTTAGCTTGCCTTGTTGCTTGGTTTGACACCATGTTTTAACATGATTTTCAGAGCTTATGTTGCATGCTAATTGTCCATGTTATGCCTCTTTCAAGTGTGCTTGAGAATTGCCTTTTTATGCTTAAGTGTTGGTCCTTGTGTGCATGCATGTTTGCACGCCATTTAGCCCTCATTTTATGGCATTTTGGCCACTATTTTGGGCCTTATTAGAGTTGCCCAAATCATGTTTAAGTCCATTATTTGTTTGATCGCATGCTTGTCTTGTATGTTTGTTTGCATGCTTGCATGTGCATCTTGCATTACCATATTGCATCCTAGCTCGTATGCCTAGGTTGCATTGCATCTTGCATGCATGCCTTGTTCCTTGACATGGTGATAGGAATTGGGCCTTGGTTCGTTTGTTTGGTTTGCATTTCATTTGACATGAAAGTTGCACACTTGATTCTTTGGGCCATCATGCATGGAAATGCGTGATTGGTGGTCTGAGAATCGAAACACATGCCCTTTTGAGTCACAAACATGATAGGGGACATGATTGGTGCATACATTGCTTGAATTGTATTGCCATGCAAGTTCTGTCCTCTGCTGCTGTGAGTTGCAGGTTCTACAGGCATTCTTTGCCGACCGGCAGTACAAGTTGCCGACCGGCAGTAAATCACCAACCGATGGATTCATTTTGTGCCGGTGACCACAATTCACTGCCGGTGGTAATCCTACTCGGCCGGTGGTGATTCCCAGTATCCAGAGAGGCATCCTTGAGACTTTGGCAGTCTTCAGAGAGGTAGAGCAGGGAAAACAGAGACAGACTATGCATGGTCGTGCACTTCCGAGCAGGACCCGAGCATACGCTGCATCTGGCTCTCCTCCCGAGGCGGTTTACTGCTTTTCCTAGCTTAGTTAGTTTGTTAATTAATTAGGCAATTTGTAATAATTAATTAGCTCGCGAGTTATTTAATTTGTAATATTTATTCGGTCCCTCCGAGCGAGGGCAAACTTGTAATAAGTGTGGGTGAGTGTGTGCATGTCTCCCAACCCCACGTCTTTCTTCCCTTTTACTTACCTGCTTTGATGGTTAGTAATAGGGCATCTTTAAAATCAGCATACCTTATGCTATGCATGCGTGCATCCATACATTTGTCTTGCATGCACCGGGCTCGGTACATCATGCTACCTGCATTTGTACTTCAAATTCCTAATTGAATACATGCGTTAACTAACTACATTTCACATGCCATCCTTAGATTAGCCGAGCCAATTCTAGTAACATTTTGTATGCGATGCATTAGGCACTTAACATGGACTTGGATCTAACGTGTTCCTGTTTTGGCACGGAGTACAATGTAAGTATCTTATGCTTTAGCATCTCGCATGCGTGTGAATGTTAACATGATAGCATGCTTACCATGTGGCTAGATGCTTATGTGATAAACTGTTTGAAGGCCTGCGGGTGAAGGTTGGATTGTTTGAGTTGGAAAAACTCGTTGAAATCCGTATTTTAGCCTACTTGCGAGTAGCAAATTCCAAAACATTTTCAAACCGAACGAATATGCAATGTTTATTTCCAAATTAGGCAATCTAGTCTATACTTGTTTGCTGTGCGCATAACATAGTAATTCTAGGCTAATAAATGGAATAAGAACACATAAAGTTTTCAAAACCAGATATCACGGTTAGTAGAGGCCGGTCTTCGGACCGGGCGAAAGGGGGTGCTCATAGCTGCCCTTCCCCGATCGTCCCCAAGCCCCCGAGCCGAGACAACTCCGGTGATGACGGACATGTGGCCTTCGGCACCGCTCATAGCTGACCTTCCCCGATCGTACCCAAGCTCCCGAGCCGAGGCAACTCTGGTGATGACGGACATGTGGCCTTCGGCACCGAGTCAGGGTTTCCTAAATTCTCCCATAAAAAAAAATATTTAGGTGGCGACTCTGTATTTGGCAAAGTAGTCCATGTTTGGTACTTCTTTTCAAAAATCTGTTTCTCAAAACGATTTGCCGGATTTGGACTCTTTGGTTCAAGATTAAGAACCGTGACGATTCGAGAGTCCGAACTGTAGTAACCCCAAAAAGAACAGAACGGGACTCACCCTCCCGGGGCGTTTGGGGACATCTACAAACACATACAGAATGCAATTAGGATAGGCTCGGCTAATCCTAGGATGGCATGTGAAATGCAACCATTTGATGCACATATTCAAGTTAGATTTGAAATACTATGCAGTTAGCATGATGCGCCGAGTCCGATGCATGCAATACTGATGAATGATGCACGCATACATAGCATAAGGATGCTAAATTAAATATGTCCTAGTACTGACCATCAAAGCAGGTAAGTAAAAGGGAGAAAGAAGTGGCGGTTGGAAGACATGCAAACACGCACCCACACTTATTACAAATTTGCCCTCGCTCGGAGGGACCGAAAAAAAAATACAGATTTAACTAACCTGCGAGCTAATTAAATATTACAGACCAATTAAACTAGTTAAGCAAATTAGCTAATATAATAAAACAGTAAACAGCCTCGGGGAGAGGGCCCAATGCAATGCGTGCTCAGCTCCGCTCGGAAGTCCACTGCCATGCACAAGTTGCCTCTGTCCACACTGTTTTCCTTCTCTGATCATTGCAAAATTCCCAAGGTGCACTCTATGAACCCTGTGGGATACCACCGGCCAAGGGAAATGGTCAGTGGCCAAAGGAAATGTTCACCGGCCAGTGGTTAAGCTATCGGCCACCAATTGTTGGTCGGTCGGCACTAAAGATGGCCGGCCGGCCAAATCTTCCTGCAGAATCCTGTTTTGACAGCAGCAGAGGGTAAAACAAGGTATTGCAATGCATTCCAAGAAAATGTGTGCACCAACATATCCCTTATCATGTTTATGACTCAAAGGGACATGGTTCTCAGTTCTCGGACCACCAATCGCGCATTTTGATGCGTGATGGCTCAAGGAACCAAGTTATGCACTTTAATTTCAAATGAAATCCACATAAACAAGCAACGAGCTCAACCTCTATCATACTCAATTCAAGAGGCTAAGCATGCATGTCAATGCAATGCAACCTAGACGTATGAGCTACTATGCAACATGAGCAATGCGAATAAGCATACAAGGCATGTGACAATCATGCTAACCAATAAGTATGGCAAATACAATGGGGATGCTCAAGCATGCAAGCAAGCTTGTGACTTCATTCAATCATGCCATGACATATGGAGCAAACATGATAGACAACCTAAACATGTGACAACACACAAGTATGCAACAACACACAAGGTGAGCGTGCAATAACATGCAAACTATGGACTTAAACTAATTTGGGCAGCTCTATACTAAGCCCCAAAACAGTAGCCAATATGCTCAAGAATGAAGGCAAAATGACATGCAAACATGCATGCACAGAAGGACCAACACTTAGGCATATAGAAACAGCCCTCAAGCACACTTAAGAGGATGCAAACATGGACAAATGGCATGCATTATAAGCTCTGAAAGTCATGTTAGAGAAGGTGCCAAACCAATCTAAAATGTAAGCTAGGCATGCCACCAAGCGCAAGGACTTAAACCATGGCCATATGACATATGAAGCAAATGACCAAAATAAACTAAAACAGTCCTAAATCATGCAAAAGTAAGCCCCGAAAACCACTTGATGGCATCTAAATGATCTAATCCTAGAGGCATACACAAATATGGAGCAAGAAACACCAACCTTTTAAAGCATGAAAGGGGCATCAAATGCAAACATACGAGCATATCATGAGGACTGAAATGACATGACAAGTGGTTCCAAACCACTGAAATGATGCAAGGATGGCATGCCAGAGGGGTCAATGCTTAAGGCATACGAGAGAGGTTACATGGTAGCTATACAAAGTAAAGCATGGACAACCCAAATGACCAAAAACAGACCTTTAGCATGCTAAAACAAGCATAAAAGCTTCACAAAGCTAAGCCAAAAGCATGCTAGAAACAAGGCTCAAAGCACAAGGCATGTTAAGGCAATTCATGGCATTACAGGACATGCATGCTAAGAAAGCATGGTGTACCTAAACCAACTCACAACAATGCCATATCATGGCAAGATAAGCATAAAAAATAGTTAAGGCATGGTCAACATACACTTAAACAAGGTGCTCACTAATGAGGCTTAAATGGCCATTATTGAAGACAACAAGGAGAGGGGGTGGCCCTCTCCTTCTTAGGACCTTAAACCACCATCCTCACCACTGAAATCCCTCAAGATTTCAGTGGTGAGGAGGCCCAAATAAGGTGGTCCCGGAGCTCACCAAAGTAGCACAAAATAGGGGCCAAACAAGGCCTAAGAGGGGTCAAACAACCCCAAAGCTCAAAACACTCTTAAACAACTATTTAGAACAGGCAAAAACAAGACTTTTATATGGTATACACAGTCTAAAAACAGTTGCAAGATAGGTGAAAAAGCTATGCAAAAATGGGGAGAAAGGAGTAAGTTCTTACCCGTGTTGACCCTCTTCAAGAATGATGCTCCAGCAGCTTCTTCAAGCTCAAAACCACCCAAAAACACCAAGAACAACCTTCTGGTTCCTCAGCAACCAAGAGAAGGTGTAGGACGAGGTGTTTGTGTGCAATAGTAAGACTAAACACACACACAAGGCAAAAAGAGAGAGAGATATAGAGATGTAATAGATACAAACTCAAACCCTAATCTCAGAGCTCTTTTGAAAATTTTGTAACCCTAATGGAGGGAGAAGAGCCTCCTGCTTATAGACAATTCCTCTTGTAAAGCTTTCCAAACAAGCTAGTCAAGAGGGAGATCCCTCCATGCACGTGTATGAAGGGGAGCAGAGTGTACGCCAGCTACCACAGCTGGCATAAAAATATCTGCAAAAGCAGATAAACAGTGGTCGGCTAGACAAAAATGCAATTTGACCAAAATAGATGGTCGGTCGACCATCCAGAGTGCCGGTCGGCCAAACATTTGGCCGATGGCAACAAAACACAGCCGGTGGCCTCAAGCCATGGGCGGTGGAGTGTGGGGATGGCCAACAAACCATTCCGTGCCCTCTAAAGCAAAAACACAAGTGTTTGGTGCAAACCCAAACAAAAAACAGTCGAGTCGAGAGATCTTGAGGTAAGGCGCGTAGTCGAGACCTCCGGGAACTCAAGACGAACACAAACAAGGATGATCACCGAGTGTTCAAACGGTGACGTCCAAGTCTTGAGGACAGTCAAAAATGGGGTTTCTACAACAGGGAGAAAACTGTTTTCACTACCCTGTGGGGAACTTACTATTATAGGGTGATGCCATTCGGTTTGAAGAATGCTAGGGCTACGTATCAACGGGCTACGACCACTATCTTGCACGATATGATCCACAAAGAGGTTAAGGTGTACGTGGACGACATGATTGTCAAGTCCAAGGAAAGAGAGGGCCACTACACCACCTTGAAGAAATTTTTCCAATAGATCAGAGAGTATCGGTTGCAACTGAATCCTCATAAATGTACATTTGGTGTTACAACAGGGAAAATGTTGCGGTTCTTTATCACACAAAGGGGTATTGAGGTCGATCCTTCCAAAATCAAGGCAATCTTAGAAATGCCACCACCAAGGACTAAAAAAGAGGTGCGAGGCTTTCTGGGTAAAATCCAATTCGTAAGTCCAAAATTAACCTTAACTTGTGAACCACTGTTTGGTCTCCTAAAGAAATGAAAGAAATTCCAGTGGGATGACTGATGCCAAGTTACGAGCAGATCAAGTAGTATCTACAGAACCCACCCGTGTTGTCACCGACAGAGCTGGGGAAACCGTTGATATTATATCTGTCAGGAACCAAAACGACATTGGGCTGCTGTAGACGTGCCCGACCGTCCCAGGCTCCGCGTTGCGAATTGGCGCAAAAATCCATTTTGTTCATTGGACTACTACAGTTCGGACTCAATGTCACGGTTCTGAATCTAATCTCGCAAAATACAATGCAAGACTGATAAATCACCAAAGAGTCCAAATCCGGCAAATCGTTTTGGAAAACTGATTTTTGTGAAGAAGTGCCAAACATAGACTGCTTTGCCAGATACAGAGTCACCACCTAAATGTTTTGTTTTGGGGAAAATTTAGGAAACCCTGACTCGTGCCTAAGGCCAAGTGTCTGTCATCACCAAAGTTGCCTCGGCTCGGGAACTTGGGTACGAGAGGGGAAGGTCATGCAATGAGAACCCCTGCTCGCCCGATCAAAGGATCGACCTTTACTAACATGATATCTTATTTTTGAAAACATATGCGTTCTTATTCCGATTATTAGCCTAGAATTACTATGTGATGCGCACAACATACAAGTATAGACTAGATCGCCTAAATTGGAACAAAACATCTCGGGCTTATTTGAAAATGGTTTGAAGGTGCTACTCGCAAGTAGGCTAAGACGTGGATTTGCCACCCTCGGGTGGGCTTAGAAAACATGATTTTGCCACTCTCAAGTGGGCTTAAAACTAGCGTTTCGATGAATTGTTCCAATTCAAGTAATCCAACCTTCACCCACAGGCATTCATGCAGTTATATCATTTAAGCAAATAGCCTCATGGCAACACTCGCACTCATGCAAGATGCTAAAGCATAAAAGCTTACCTAGTACTCCGAGCCAAAACAACTAGTTAGAAATCAAGCATGATCCTAGTTTACGTTAAGATGGCTAATGCAACACTTGCAAAATGTAACTAGAAGTAGGCTCGGCTATTCTAAGATGCCATGTGGAATGCAACTTGATAATCATGTATTCAAGTAGGAATTGAAATACAATGCAGTTAGTATGATTCGCCGAGCCCAGTGCATGCAAGACAGATGAATGATGCAAACATGTGAAGCATACGTATGCTAATTGAAACATGCCCCAAAACTAGCCATCGTAAGCGGTTAAATAAAAAGAGAGAAAGACATGGGGTTGGAAGACATTCACACACTCACGCACACTTATTACAAAATTCGCCCTCTCGACGGAGGGTCCGAATAAATAATACAAACCAACTAATTAACTAACTATCCTAGCTAATTAATTATTACAAAACCTTTAACTAATTAAACAAATTAATCAAGCTACAAAACAGTTAAGCGGCCTTAAGAGGAGGGACAAATGCATGCTCGATCGGCTTCGCTCGGAAATCCGTTGCCATGCCCCATGTTGCCTTTGTTTGCACTGTTTTGCATCTCTGAAAACTATGAAAATCTCTGTGATGCTTCTGAACCACCTCATGGACAGCTTGAGAGGCCATCGTCCAAATGATATTGCCATCGGCCAAAGGATAAGGGTCAACGACCACTTATGAAGCTAGCGGCCAAACACTGTTAGCCGATCAGCCATCTCTTCTTGCAGACTGCTCCTTTTGCTGCAGCAGAGGACAAACAAGGGCACGACAATACATTTGCAAGATAATATTGTGCAACTACACCCCTTGTCATGTTTGGAACTCAAAAGAGTGTAGTGTTCAACTCTTGAGCCATCAATCACGCATTTCGATGCATGATGGCCAAAGAGGCCGAATTACACAAATCAATATGGAATGAATGCATAAAAAAAACATGAATTGCTCACACTGTATCATGTTGGATCAAGAGTGTCGGCGATCGAGAATTAAGGCACGTTTCGTCACTTCAAGTACGAAACGTTCCTCGGTCCTCGTGTTTGGTTTGACACCCCAAACCAAACACAATGCAATGCATGCAACATGGAAAAGCTATGCAATGCAAAATAAGCATGCCGAATGCAATATGACGCAAACATGCACACAAGGCCAAGGAAACAAGCATGCCAAATGCAATGCAACCTAAACAAGCATGTGATAAAATACAAACTACCAAGTATGCAAAATGCAACCTAAACATACAAACATGCATGGCATGCAAAGATGGACAATCACGCAACAACTTGCAAACTAGCAAGCATGCAACAAAATGCAACATGTCAAGCATACAACTACATGCAAAGATGGACTTAAACCAAAATGGGCAGACCTTAGCCATGCCCAAATCAGTGGCCAATGTGATGAATTGATGGCATGAAATACAAGGCAAGCATGCATGCCAATTGGCCCAAGAACTAAGGCATGAAGACACCAACTCTTAAGAGTATTTAAAGTGTGAAAAGCATGCAAGTGTGACAACACTACATGCTCTGAAATCATGTTAGGAATGATGCCAAATCAACCAAACAATGCAAGTATGGCATGCAAGAATGCTCAAGACTTAAAGCTAGCATAGGTACTTGCCCTAAGGCTATGCAAAATGTGAAGCAAATGGCCTAAGTGAACCAAAACAGCCCTAAAGCATACCAAAGTGAGTCTAAAACATGCAAAGATCAAAGCCAAAGCAAGCCAACACGAAGGGCATAAGGCATGATGCAAATAAGGCCAACAAAGGGAATTGCACTACGCCTATCAAAACCAAACATGGTATGAATCAACCAGTGAAAATCAGAGTTATGGCATGTCAAAATAAGCCCCAAAACCCACTGAGATGGTATCCCAAAGACCTAATCATAGAGGCATGCATAGTGGCCCACTCTTAAGGCATAAAACACCAACTCTTCAAAGCGTTGAAAGGATGAAAAATGCCAGTGTATGGCTATACTACAGGGACTGAAATCACATATGAAATGATGCCAAATCATGAAAATGGTCCAAGCAATGCATGCTAATGACTTGGACACTCAAAGCTAGCAAGCTAGATTGAAGCATGGCTATGCAAAACAGTGCATACATCACTAAAACAACATAAAATAGAGCTCAAGCACGGTAAAACATGACTAAAAGCTTCTTTGAGTTGAGCCAAAACATGCAAGAATGATGGTCCAAATACATGATGCATATTAAGGCAATAAAGAGGATTGCAAGACAAGTGCATGGTGCATGCAAGCGGCTACTAAACCAACTTCAGACAGAAGTATACCATGCTAAGATAACACCAAATACTTGCTGAAATAGTGCCAAAACATGCTAAGCAAACATGCTACTATTATGAGCCAACAATGCAAACAAATGAGACACAAGGAGAGGGGTTGTCCCTCTCTTATTCAAGACTCCAAAACCACCTCTCCACCACTAAAAATCCTCTGGATTTCAGTGGTCAGAAGGTCAAAACAAGATGGCTCCAAAGCTCAAAAAGGAAGGCACGAAACAAAGCCAAACAAGGCCTAAGAGGGGATAAACAACCCCCAACACAAAAGTGACCTTGAACAATCATCACAAGCATGCAAAATCAGAACTTTTTGTAGTTTAGAGATAAGGTTAAAACAGCATGCAAGTATGACCAAAAGCTTAAGCAAAAATGGGGTATCAAAAGCTCGAATCTCACCCGTGAAGAACACCTTCAAGAACAGAACTCCAGCACTCTTCTCTAATCAAAACCAGTCCAAGAACTCCAAAACCAACTCCTCAGGACCTCAGCAGCCAAAGGATGGTGTTCTAGTAGGTGTTTGCGTGCAATAGTGTGAAGAATCTACACTTTTGGGCACAAACAAGGGCTAAACAAGAGAGCGAGGTAAAATATATAGAGAGATAAATATAGAACTTGTATATCAATTTTCTAGAACCTCTGGAAAGGGAGGGGACGCTCCCTTCTTATAGAATTTCCATTCTTAAGCTTGTTGAACAAGCTTGAGTCTTGAATGCAATCCCTCCATACACGTGTATGGAGGATGAGAATTGTGCATACTAGCTGTCACAGCTGGCAAAAAATATCTGCAAAAAGCAGATGGAAAGGTCTCGGCTCAAAAATATGGCCGATCGACCAAAAAGAGTGTCGATCGACCAAAAGGAGTGCCGATCGGCCAACATTTTTGGCCGATAGCAAGAACACAAGGCCGATGGCACAAGGCCTTAGCCGATGGGTTGAGGGGATGGCCAACAAGCCACCCTCTTCCCTCAGAAGGAAAACCACAAGTCCTTGGTACACAACCAAGCACAAAATAGACAAGTCGAGAGATCTTGAGGCAAGGCGCGCGGCCGAGACCTCTAGAAACTCAAAACGGACACGAGCATGGATGATCATCGAGTGTTCAAATGATGACGTCCAAGTCTTGAGGACGGTCAAAAATGGGGTGCCTATAGTTGTCCCTCTTTGAAAGAAATCGAAAGTCATAAGATGATGGAAGTGAATGTCAAAGCCCAGAGACGACCCATTTTTGACAAGGCCGAAGACTTAGACAAACATACAAGGTAACAAAGAGATGCGCCCGCAGGCAGGGGCGAGATGCAAGTGACAAGCACAATGCCGAACATAACTTATGATCATGCAAAGAGAGCTGTAATGAAGCATAACATGCAACAGTTTTAAGCAAGCGAATAAGAATCAAATTACATTACATGCAAAAAGTATGTAAGAGAATTATAGAATTCTCGCTACGTCTCACACGGAGTACATACAATACCGCCCAGTTCGTCTGGTCGGGCCAGCTTCAAATGAACCGTACATACAATACCGTGCCTGCAAAGAAAGAAACTCGATAGGTACAATATCATTACAAACATGCATAGCAATGCAAATGAGAAGTGCATGACAACGCAAGTGGAGGGGTGCATGACAATGCAACCTAAATGTGTGCGTAACAACGCCAGTGAAGTGCGTGACAACACAGGTAAAGTGTGCATAATAATGCAAGTAAAGTGCGTGACAACGCAAGTAAAGTGTGCATAACAATGCAAGGAAGGTGCGTGACAATGCAAATAAAGTGTGCATAACAATGCAAGTAAAGACATGTGCGACAACGTAAGCCAAGTGCATAACAATGCAAGTAAAGTGCGCGACAACGCGAATAAAGCGCATAACAATGCGAGAAAGGCACGCGCGACAACGCAAGCCAAGTGTATAACAATGCAAGTAAAGTGCGCGGCAACGCGAATAAAGTGCATAACAATGCGAGGAAGGTGCGTGACAATGCAAATAAAGTGTGTAAAACAATGCAACCTAAGGGTGCGAGACAACGCGGATGGAAAGGTGCAAGACAATGCGACCTAAGGGTGCGAGACAACGCGGATGGAGAGGTGCAAGACAATGCGACCTAAGGGTGCGAAACAATGTATATGGAAGGGTGCAAGACAATGCAACCTAAGGGTGTGAGGCAACGTGGATGAAAAGGTGCAAGACAATGCGACCTAAGGGTGTGAGACAACGCGGATGGAAGGGTGCAAGACAATGCAACCTAAGGGTGTGAGACAATGCGGATGGAAGGGTGCAAGACAATGCGACCTAAGGGTGCGTGACAACGCATATAGTATGTGCATAACAATGTGAAAGAGATGTGCATGAGAACGCAAGCATGACGTGCGCGACAACGCATATAGTGTGTGCATAACAATGTGACAGTAAAGAGAGGCACATATTCAACGTAAGCATGGTAAAGGCATGTTATTCATGATGTTGAGATGTAACTTCAAAGCAAGATGATGCATGCTCAATGCAAGAGCGAAAAGACGTATAACAAGCACGCTTATTACAAGCATGACAAAACATTGTAATGCAACATATTCAAAGCAATTTTCGAATCTCGCAATATACAAAAGGATACGAAAAAAGGATACACCTCACGCGTATCGAGTGCCGCACACAGAAGACACGGTTCGAGGTCAACACGAAGGCCGACTAAGCTTGAAAAGTGTACTTTCTTGCACTTTCTTGAGAGATGAAGGTACCAATCAACAAAACTGACCCAAACAAGGTCATTGGAGGTTCATCGACCACAATAGGAGCCTATTGGCCATCCATCGGCCACAAAAGGAGCTTCTCGGCCAACAATTTAGCTGATCGGCTAACAATTTGGCCGATCGGCCAAAAATGGCAATTTCGGGGCAATTTTGTCCATTCACCTCGGGTCTTTAAATATAGGACCTCAAACCTTACTTCCTCATTTCCTCAAGCTCGAAAATCATTTCCCTACCTCTCTAGGTCATTTTCCTCGATTCGTTCCTTGTCTTTCCTTTGTTTTCATGCCTCCCGCATCGTCCGATTCGCGAAGCCCTCTTCGTTTCAAACACTTTGAACTGAACCAACCACGATTTCGGTGCCACATTCTCGATTTCCACCACTTGGGATTTGTTTCCCCCGAGTTTACCTCGATCTTTGTGCCCTTTCCCACACTCTGACCTTTCTCTCATTTTTCACCCCTCGGGGTTGACTTTTGGTAGACTTTTGGCATTCTTGCCCATTTTTCACACCCTCAGCCATTTTTGCACTCTTCTTCAGATGGAAGACGACATTCTACGGGGTGGGACTCCCCCAGAGATGGACACGAACCCTGAGGTCGAGCTTCTACCTCTTAGCATTCGACCATTCGACCAGGTGACATACCGGCCGGCGATACACATACTGCCTCCTGATAGCATCCGTTAGTTTAGGAGCTACGTGCAAGGTGCGCCATTGGAGCTCCCGCTATGCAAAGCCGGAGTCGCACCTTTCCTACGGCGCTGCTGAGGTACATTCTTCTCTTTTTTATTTTCTGTAATGTAGATTGTACACTTCGGATAGCCAGTACTGTTCTGTAACTGATTAACCCAAACACACTGATACATGACATGCTTAGTTCACCGTGAGCACACCCACATCCGATATCTGTGTAAACTCGAACACATGTAGACAGACTACATTTTCATTAATTTTGAATGGATTCAAACACTGTATTTCTAACATTGCTTCGCAATTATTTGTCTTTGAATTACAGGGAGATTCCCATGCCTTCCGGGGCTATGGGAACACCATTGCCCGAGGTTGGTACATGGAGCTGCCCGATGTGGTCCGCCACATCGTTGATCAGACAGACTTCGGCATTTTCTGCATGGGACACTCGCTCCTCACTACGAGTAGGCCCCTTTTTGGTGCTCTGGTGGAGAGGTGGTGGGACACCACTGATTCCTTCCACCTTTCCGCTACAGGGGAGATGACGATAACTCCCTTCGACTTCTTGATGCTTACCAGCAGCGGAGTAGGGGGTGATCCAACTCCCTTCGACACCAACATGGGCGAGTGGGACGCTGCCCAGATCTACTTGTTCGGCGCTCGGCCACCTCTCTCCCGGCCAGGGTTCGTGAGGTATTCTTGGTTCGAGGACCAGTTTCGGATTCAAGCACCCACGACCCATGAGGAGGTGGAGCAGTATGCTCGAGGTTTCATTATGTTCTGGTTGGGGACCACTCTCTTCGCCGATCGGGCGAACACTGTTGCCCATTATCTGCTGAGCGCACAGGTGGACGTGACCCGGATTCGGCGCTACGACTGGGGTGGCACAGGTTTGGTCACACTCTCTAGATACATGAGCTCGTCATCCCGCCGCAGTAGTCATCTACTCGGAGGCTACTGGCGTGCCTGGGAGGTACACCTTCCCTTTCTGTTTTACAGTTCTGCCTTACACTAGCTGTACACCACACACTGCACACATGCAATCTGGTTTACACTGATTGTACACTACACACACTGCACACATGCAATCTGATCTACACTGGCTGTACACTGCACCTACTGCACAAGACACTGTATACCATTCTCTGGTTTCTACTTTATCTGCATACTACCTTACTGATAAGCATACTCATTCTTACCCTGTTACGCTCTGTAGCTGTGGGTGTACGCCTACTTTCCGAGGCTTGCCCCAGTGCCGGATGTGGAGACACCCCCCACGGTTCCATATTCTCATCGCTATGACGTGAGGTGTGAGCGGAGGCTACAAGAGTCTTTTTGTTCTTCCGCAGATATATCGACACTGTCACCGCCGCAGAGGTATTTCAAACATTATAGTTTTATTTAAGCTTCGCTTTACATTGTACTTTCAATAATAGATAACAAACTGTATGTCTTATCATTTGCAGATCACCTGGCAGCCCCGGGCTGTGTTGCCAAATGCAATCAGAGAGCAGTATGTGGGTGCTCGAGAGACTGCCCGATCTAGGATTTTGCTGGAGGGTCCAGTCTACCGGGCTTGGTATTTCAGAGAGCGCTTCCTGCGGCAGGCGCTCGGCCTACCAGAGCAGATAGTCCCGAGGCCACCTCCTACCCATACGAGGGCTTTCGAGAGGTACACCCTGGAGGAGATGATGGACTTCACTATCGGCTGGGATTAGGACCTTTTTTGAGATGAGGGCGACTACATCGAGTTCGTCCAGACTTATCTAATGCGGCCTCTGACCGGTGCTCGCCGAGTCGAGAGAGAGATGCCCGCAGCGCCTGCAGGAGGAGTAGGAGCACCGAGGACAGCTCAGGCCCGTAGTAGGAGCGTGTCCCGGAGGGGACATGGAGTAGAGTGGTCAGCGCTGCCCACCACCATGACATGCTGAGGACAGGGTGGGGAGACTTATCAGATACCCATCGCTCCTCCTCCGACTGATCATGAGCTCGTCGGAGTTCGCGGCTCGACCCCGGTATGTGTTACACTTTGCATTTTGTGCAGTCATTTCATTTCATTTGATATCCCACAGAATACTAATGACTTAAACTCATTTACAGGCTTCGATCAAGTGCACTAGTCAGTCTCTGGAGCTGACGGCCTCAGTGATGGGGATGCTACAGAGGACCATAGGCCTGCTGACCATTTATGGTATCCCGTTAAGTTCTTTTAACCCCATTCCCAAAACTTTGTGCATTCTGTTCCATACTGATCTGATTCATCACATTATCAATACGACACTTCATACGCTGCACACATATACCACTCACGGCACTGATATACTATATCTCATATATTGCTCACAGCATTCATACACTGCAATCATACACTGTTCACAACACTGACGCATTGTACTCATAGCATTCATACACTGTACTCATATACTGCTCACACCATTCACACTTGACTTTGCACAGCATAACTGATACGTTTGCCAATTCCTCTTTTCAGGCCCCATTCCAGATGTCGGCCGTAGGGGGGTGCCTCAGCGAGACCATCAGTGCCTCCAAGGGCAATGGGCAGAGCGGGATGACGATACATAGCCGAGGCAGGCATAGGCATACTCGCTCTGGGAGCATTTTGCGGGAGCCTACCCCAGATGACGATGAGTCCGACGAGGAGGCAGAGTCGTCTTATGGTGATGCCGGAGATGGCTCAGATTCAGACTCTGACGGTGGAGATCCCGGACCTTCGTCCAGGAAGAGGACCATGATGGACTCCCGCACTTGAGGCTACCGGCACCGATGCCGATATTTTGCTGCTTTTCTCTTTTTTTTGCTTTTATTTTTCTTTTTACTGGTAGTTTTGCACATCACACTGCCTCAGGCAGGTTTTATTTTCTTCAAAACTATGTACTTTTGCAAAAGAAAACATGATGGAATGAAACAACTCTTTTTTGTTGAAAAAGTGTTAGATTTGTACATTCTATGCATCGCATCACATCACATTGCATAACAATGTAAATGAGATTGAACTTTGTTTTGAAAACTAAACACTCGAGTCACATTAATCAGGTAGTGAACCAACTAATCAACAAAACAACTCGATAAGCAAAACAAAGAACTTGACAAGCTAACCAAATGTAAATATAACTTGATAAGCAAGACAAGGACTAAAGAACATGAAATACAACTCTATTAACAAAAGTACAGCAAATCGATAAACAAATTGAAGTAACACAGGCGCGACTTCGCAAAATCATCACCGGAAGGCATTCGAAGTGGAACCAATCACAAGTTCTCAACATCTTCCACAGATGGACATCCTATAGAACAAAAGGGAAGGCCATCGGCCAAGGTAAGAGGCCATCGGCCATAATTACTAACCGATCGGCCAAAAAAGATGGTCGTTCGGCACTATTTTTGGCCAATCGGCCAAAAGTGGCAAGCACCTCCAGACTGTTGACACCTATCTTCCACTCAACACCTTATCTTCTACAAAAGCTTCAGCTTCGTAGTTTTCTCCGTTTCAGCTTAGTTTTTGCACCAAATGGAAGCATTTCTTGTCCAAAATCTCACAAATTGGATTGCCAACTTGGATGGCTCGGAAAAGCTGAATTTTTGGGGCTTCGGCATAAATGCACTATTTATGTTGAGTCGCACCCCGCTGCATTTTCCGTTCCTCCATGCTGAGGTAAGGTTTTGGAATCCGGTAACACGTCGTTAACTTTGGCGGACAGGAGATGTGTCCTACTTTTGAGGACTTCCAAGCTTTAATGGAATCCGAGCGCGATGAAGAAATCTTGCCTCAATTCCGGTTCGGCTACGTCCAAGCATTAGGATGGATGTGCGGCCTCACTTTGATTCACGATGGAGAGCTGGACATTTCGAGCTTGGTTCGTCAGTTTTCTGATGCCGGCGACCGCGACGACCATCACTGGCAGGGTTATCAGCGACATGCGCTTTGCTTGTGCATGCTGTCTCATTTCTTGCTTGGCCCAAGCTCCGGTCAGTTTAGCACTCGTTTGATTGAGGTCGCTGAGGGCTTAAAAGAAGGCAAGAGCTGCATCGCCATGACACTAGCTGAGACATTGATGGGTTTGGACGCTTTTCATCGCCTGGAGACGACTAGATTCGCGGGGAGTCCACTACTGCTGCAGGTAATGTTTTTGACCCTATCTCACATATGTTTCTCACATCACTCGACCCTCAGGCTCGGTTTTTCTCTCAAAACCCTTTTCTCATTTTTTCTCTCAACGTACACCTCTCTATTCTTTAATCTCTCATTTTTCATGCCTCCCCAGATATGGTTGATGGATAAGTTGAAGATTGTGGACTAATGCCCAGCATATTCAGCTCGCAGCTATTTCTTCCAACGAAGTCTAGTCGACGCCCTAGATGAGGGATGGTGGTGCAACTGGATGTGAAGTTTGTCCGTAGACCACATTGCTTGGCACTGTCCTTAGCTCAATCTACCGGCGATAAGCTACAACATGACTCGTCAGCCCGAGATTCACTTGATTGGCATGACACACTGTGTATTTTACTTCCCGTTCCGATTCCGGCGCTAGTTCGGACATGATCAGACTTGCCCGGAAGATGGGATAGAGTACCCTGCCACATTTCTGGTCCAAGGCGCACATTTGGCTCGATATGCCACAGCATGGAGGACAAGAGAGCTTCTAGCCCCCGCTCCCATTTTCAATTGCACCCTCACTAATAAGTGCATAGCTTGGCTTGATGAGGAGGCGCAGATCGAGCCCACTTTGGCATCAGAGGCTTCCACAAGCTCGGGGAGGGGATGTAGGAACACCTGACTATGCCCTAGATTTATTTACTTTAATCAGAACTTTCAAGTTTTCTTTATGAATGTAATAAAAAACAACTTCAATTTGTATTCAAGAGTAGAAGAACTCTGTATTAAAATCAATGTAATTGAAGGTTGTGGGTACTGAAAATTTTCCGTTTGGTCCAAAAATGGTCTAAGTTGTAAAATGATTAATTTGAGCAAAATCAACTTTTATTAAAACTTTTCAAAACCATTTTCGATATGGATCACAACTGGACATGCCCGAGATCTATCGCTGGGATGTACAACCCCGGATCCTCAGCAACTGGAAAGTTGCCCCTAGTCTGAATAGCACTGCACTGGAGATCACAACCGAGCTCTTGCATGCAGAATAGACAAAGATGACCAAACATGATCACATGGACAAATTGGATCGAGGAAGTGTTTATGGCTGGACTTCAGGATGAAGTTGCCTACGTATCCCAAAGATGGAAATCAAGCCTTACATAGTTCGGCTTGGGTTCATTCGTGTATTAACACTCTCCTTTTGCACTCTAACTTTTGCCAAGGCCACCCTTTCTAGGTTTTCAACCTTGCGAGCTTAGTTTTTATAATTTCAAATTTTTCATGCTCTAACTTTTGCCTAGGTCGCCCTTTCGGATTTTCGGCCTAGCGAGCCACTCAGGGAAAGTATTTCTTCAAATTGTCCGTGTTGATCGGTTGGGCAAACTTTAGGCCATCTAGGTCCATCAGAACGACAGCTCCACCAGACCGGATAGACTTGATGATGTAAGGGCCAGTCCAATTGGGTCTGAACTTCCCCTAGGGTCGTGGATGGGAACCTGATTGTCTTTGAGCACAAGATCCCTTTCTTTCAAATTCCTAGACTTAACCTTCTTGTTGAAAGCCCTGGCAATTCTTCGTTGATAACCCTGAACATGATATAGTGCTTTCAGCCTCATTTTGTCAAAGAGCATGAGGTCTTCGAACCTGCTTTGCCAACAATCTACCTCAGCTATCTGACACCCAGCCAGTACTCATAATGATAGAACCTCAATTTCGATAGGCAGAACGAAGTCCATCCCATAGACCAAGGAATATGGAGTTGCCCCAGTAGAAGTTCGAATTGAAGTCTAGTAACCCCACAGAGCAAAGGACAGCTTATCTGGTCAGTCCCAGTAGGTTTCCACCATCTTCTGCAAAATATGTTTGATGTTCTTGTTGGCGGCCTCAACTGCTCCATTGGTTTGCGGCTGATATGCAGATGACTTATGGAAAGCCACGTTGTACTTCTCCAACAAGTCGATCACTTCCTTCTTGAAGTGGGAACCATTATCTGAAATGATCTTGTTTGGGACCCCGTAGCGGCAGATGATGCTGTTCCTGATGAACTTAGCAACATGCGACGCCTTCAACACCACATACGATTGGGCCTCGACCCACTTCGTAAAACAGTCTATCGCGACTAGAATGAACTCATGCCCATTGGACCCCTTCAGAGTGACAGCCCCGATCACATCAATCCCCCAGACTGAAAATGGCCATGGCGAAGTCATGTTGTACAACTTCGACGGCAGAATATTCATGCGGTTTGCATGGATCTGACATTTGTGGCATCGCCAGACAAAGCCAATACAATCCTCCTCCATGGTGGACCAGTAGTAACCCTGTCTAAGGATCTTCCGGGCTAGCATAACTCCGTTCATGTGCGCTCCGCACTCTCCTCCACGGATGGCCTCCATTAGGCGCTTCGATTCTTCGACATCAATACACAACTTATGCATCCCGAGATGACCTCTCTTATACAGTTTTCCCCCGCAGACGATGAACTGAGCAGCCATTCTTCGAATTGCCCTCTTATCTTTAGCATTTGCCCCAGGTGGATACGCCTCTTTTTCCAAGAAGTTTCAGACATCGTAATACCAGGGATTCTCATCTTGTACCTCATCTATGGCGACAATCAGCTCGTAGGCTGGCACAAATTTCTGGTCAATGATGATCGGACGCATCCAGACTCCAAAAGGGATGTATATCATAGAAGATAGAGTTGCTTGTGAATCAGCGAGCCTGTTGTTCTCTCTTAACAGATGAGCGAAATTCAGTTTCTCAAACTGAGGAATCATCAAGTCCAAGGTCTGGTGGTAGATTCTCATCTTTTCTTCTTTGAGTTTCCAATCTCCCTTAGCTTGGGATACAACAAGGTTCGAGTCCCCAATGACGTCCAACCGTTTTGCTCCTAGTTCCAGGGCAGCTTCTAAACTAGCAATACATGCCTCGTACTCTGTTTCGTTGTTCGATACATTGAACCAGAGTTTGAATGCTAAAGGAATACGGGAATTGTCAGGTGCTATCAGCAACACCCCTATCCCATACCCGTATTGGTTTGATGCTTTATCAAAGTACATCGTCCAAGTTTCGTCTTCGACATGCAAAATGGCCTCGTCTGGGAATAGGTACTCAACTGCTTCATCCCCTTCAACTGGGTGATCGGCTAGGAACTCCGCTACTGCTCTCTCCTTCACTGACTTGAGAGTCACATACTTCAGATCGAATTCGGAAAGCAAATGCAACCAACGGGCTAGCCTACCCGTAAGTGCTGGTTTCTCGAAGAGATATTTGATGGGATCTAATCTCGAAACTAGTGTTATAGAGTGAGCTAATTGGTAGTGCGTAGCTTCCTGGTAGCCCATACCAAGGCCAAACAAGCCTTCTCCAGCGGAGTGTAGCGGGTCTCGTAATCCAGCATTTTCTTGCTCATGTAGTAGATAGCTTTCTCCCCCTTGTCCTCAGACTCTTGTGCAAGCATGCAGCCCATTGTAGTTTCAATCACTAAAAGATACAAGATCAATGGTTTCCCCGGCTCAGGCGGTGAAAACACATGTGGATTCTATAAATATTGCTTAATCTGTTCGAAAGTAGCTTGGCATCGGCCGTCCCATTGGAATTTCTTTCCTTTCTTCAGGAGACCAAAGAATGGTTCACAAGTCAAGGTTAATTTTACAATAAACCATCTTATGAATTGCACTTTACCCAAAAAGCCTTGCACCTCCTTTTTAGTCCTTGGTGGTGGCATTTCTAAGATGGCCTTGATTTTGAAAGGGTCGACTTCGATACCTCTCTGTGTGATCAAGAACCCCAACATTTTTCCTACTGTAACACCGAACGTACATTTCTGAGGATTCAACCGCTGTAGACACCCCATTTTTGACCGTCCTCAAGACTTAGACGTCACCGCTTGGAACACTTGGTGATTATCCGTGTTTGTGTTTGTTTGGAGTTCCCGAAGGTCTCGGCTCACGCGCCCTGCCTCAGGATCTCCGAACTTGACCGTTTAGTGTCTGGTTTCACACCAAACACTTGTGTTTTGCCTTGGAGGGGCAGGGAATGCCTCG
>NW_021028815.1:133022-145526 GCF_004153795.1 Camellia sinensis | reverse complement strand
CACAGAGATGTAGAGAGGTTTGTTGTGATCTGCGCCCTCAGGCAGTCGTTCTTTATCAGAAAAGGTCAACGTCGGGGAACCTCCTCTCGGAAAAACCAATCCAACTAGCTACTTTGGTGTGGTGTCTATTGAGAGTTTGGCCTTGTCCATTGCCGATAAGACAGCTTGTCTATGCACACGTGAAACCATAAGCAGTCCCCAGATGGAGATGTTTGCTTGTATCTTTTTCAACTGTTTTAGCACGGCCTCGTCTTTAAGTAGCTTCTCTTTCTGCTTCTCCGCCTCCTTGTCCTTTCCAGACGCCTCTGGTTGATCTAGGTACAGGGGCTTGAAATACCGCCCACTCCTAGTCATATGGTCAACTTCACCAATGTACCAGGTATCATCCAGCTGGTTACTCCCCCAATCCTCGTCTGTGAGGGCAAGACATAGATCATCGTCCTCCCACCACAGTCCATCGGCAGCTGACAGACACCTGTCCAGCTCCGTTGCAACTATCCCTATATTCGCAGTATTTTCCGTCCAGGTGCTTGCAGCACACTCTATCTTTGCGTACGTAGTAGGTCCAGTCCTCACAGGGGCCTTGGCTTTTCTGGCTCTCTCAGAGTCCTTGATTCCTTCCGGTTCTAACTGCGTCAATGCAGCCTGCTGTTCCAAACTTCCTGTATTCAAAATGCCCAAATCCTGAGCGAAATTCTTGGCACCGGCACTCTCCAGCAATGTATTCGGTCCCCAGCCTTTCTGACCACAGTTGATGTCCTTACCCCCGATGGGCCCTTTTCCAGCTGAGATTTTTCAACAATATCTGGTTGGTCGTCAAGCCACCCTATTACTTCTGCTGACTCCTCAAAATCGAACCAGTTGACCGTCGTGTCCCCCGGATCTTGTTTGTTGAAAATCTGGAGGTCAGCAATGTCCCCTTCCAGAACTGCTAAGTCCTCTATCCTCTGATCAAATCCATCCCCTTGTAATACACAAATTTCTGCCCCTACCTGCAATTCCACATTTGGCCTAATCTGACCTGTGGACATAATGTAGCCACTCGGGTTGTACACCTCCTCAACAAAGCTCCCCAATTCCTCAGTCCCTGAATCCACTATACCACTGTCCTCCGAAATCATCCCTATTTTGTCTTTGACAGCCACCACCATTGGTTCGGGTTGGGTTCGGGAGATGTCCACCTTGTACAAGTCATTACTATCATGAAGGAACACCTCCGGCATAGGTAGGTGAGATGGGGTGATATATATGCTGGGGTCATATGACATGACCCCGGTCTGGATAAAGTTGATGTGTTTGGGAGGTGGAGCTTGGTTATGTGGTGGGAGAGGGTTGGTCGTGACATTGGGTTTCCCTGGAGGCACAATTACCCTGTTGTCGATGAGATCCTGGATCTCATGACGCAATCTATAGCATTGGTCTGTGTCATGACCATGCTGTTGGTGAAACGCGCAGTACTACGCCGGGTTATGGGAGGGGAGAAGTTTTTCTAGCAATGGCCGCGGCTCTAGGGGCTTCAAGTGCCCTTTTCTGATTAAAACCCCCAAAGCTTTGGACAGGGGCATATATAGTGGGGTGAAGGCTCTTTGGCTCTTGGATGCGTATCTGGCTACTTGCGAGCTACTACCGGACGCGTCGAAGAATGGTGTAGCTGCAAGGTTCTTGGGGGAGTAGTGGTGACCATGCTTACTTCTGAAGCTCTGGCAGTTGTGGTGTTGCTTGTACATGTATTGTTGTTGCGATTAAAGGTTCTTCTGGGTTGTTCTCTATCTTGGTCAATCAGACCTTGTTTCATAGCATCCTCAATTTGTACTCCCATCTCATGTAAATCTGAAAAGGTGGGGAAGGGGAGAACAATCATTTTCTGCATAAGCTTAGACTGGAGATTGTGCACAATCATCCGAATTTGATCTTTGTCAGTGGGCCTAGTGGTCATCATTGAGGCCTTGGCCCTCCACCGGATTACGAAGTCAGAAAAACTCTCCTTAGGCTCCTGCCTAATCATCTCGAGATCACGGGTTGTGATCTCGATCTGTGTATTATAGGAGTACTGAGCGACAAAAGCCTCGGCCATCTCATCCCAATTCCTCTTAACATCGTCTTCCAATTTTGCGTACCAGATGGCCGCCACACCTGACAGGGTCTAGCCAAATAAAGAAAGCTTCTGTAGTCTGGTGAGGCCCATCGGCCTTCATATGTCTGAAAATGGCCGTAAGTGCACCATGGGATCCCCGGACCCGTCAAAGCATTCAATATGTGGCATCTTAAACCTGTCTGGCAGCGTCGCGGCTACGTCAGTGTATCCATCTTCGATATCTGGAATGGTCTTGACACCCTGAGATTTCTTGAACAACTTTTCAAGCTTGCTTACTTTTAATGCTGTGGGGTCCACCTTGAATTCGAAGGGAGAATCCGGTAGGTTGGTAGGAGTGGGTGCCTTGAATAGTTGAGGTAGAATCGGGGGCGGAGCTGGCCCCTTTGGGATGTCTGTACCCTCTTGGGCATTCTGGATATTCGCTGTCTCCTCAAGTATTAGGACTCTTGGTGGGGGAGGGGCCTGGTGTGAAGCAGATGCCCTAGTCTATTGTTACAACCTGGCAATTAACTCTGCCTGCTAGGCCATGATCTCGGCCTGTTGTTTGGCAAATTCATCTCGGCGAACAGCGTCCTGTTGCATAACTGTCATACTTTCTTGAAGTTGACGCATCATTTCCTCCACTCCTGCCATACTGCCCTGTTCTGACTGAACTACCGGTATATCTGCCTCTGTAGTAGATTGGGAAATCTCAACCCGACTGTTCAAAGACCACTGATCTGGCAATCTCGGTACCGATACACTACGTTTTCTCGATCTCTGCCTGACAACCGGGGGTAAGGAATAGAACACTGGTTGTCCATCTACCAGATCCTCAGATCGATGGAGTCAACGACCTCTAGTCCAGAGTGTTTGGGGAATATCTGCTTGGTCGGAAGCAATTGTGCTAAACTACCTAGCAAAAAGATAAATAAAACAATAATAAGAAAATAAACAACCAGAAAACGGACAGCATAACGGCTTAAATAAACACAACACATAGTTGGGTATAACAACACGCAGTTGATAAGCTGAATACACTGTTCTCAAACACTGATCAGTGTTCCCAAATTACTACCCCCAAATCTGAATCTGATACCCGCAAATAATTGATTCCCAAAATACCGATACTGGTGCCCTCAGGCCTGATACCCAAAATTGTAAACTGACACGTGCGTTCCTGTAGAGACACACTCTAAAAGCACATAGCAAACAAGTGAGAGCCAAAACACCCCTATGTTGGGATAGGGTTTTCCCTGTCCTATTTTGTTAGGAGCTAGGATTTCACTACGCACACAGTGGTTTCAAACAACCTATAATCGGATAAGCAACCTGTCCTAGCTTGGAATGGTCACTACGAATTTCGATATGCACTAGGTCGAATGGTCAAAAAGGGTACCCCGATAAAAATCGGGGTTTGTGTTCCCATCGTGGCAAAGCCCGTAACCAATTAGCCTTATGGCACGCTTCTCAAAGTGAGCCTCCGGCAAACCGTTCAGGAACAGCAGATGGCAAAGACGGTGTCCTAGGCGCACCAATGCAAATGCAATGCAAAGAAACACATAAGTGTAATCAAAATAAGATATCATGAGTTCGAGTCAAGTTCTCTAACTCCCTAGTAGAGTCGCCAGAAACTGTAGACGTCCCCGAACATCCCTGGAAAAATCTCGTTTTGTTCATTGGGATCACTACAGTTCGGACTCGATGTCACGGTTCTGAATCTAATCTTGCAAAGTGCAATGCGAGATCGATAAATCACCAAAGAGTCCAAATCTGGCAAATCGTTTTGAAAAACTAATTTTTAGAAAGAAGTACCAAGCATGGACTGTTTTTCCAGATACAGAGTCACCACCTAAATATTTTATTTTACTTTGAAGTTTTCTACTCGCAAGTAGGCTAAAACACGGGTTTCGACAAATTATTCTAATTCAAGCAACCCAACCTTCACCCACAGGGATTCAGGTAGTTATATCACATAAGTACATAGCCTCATGGTAAGCATGCTATCATGGCAAAACTCACACTCATGTAAGATGCTAAAGCATAAAACCTTACCTATACTCTGAGCCAAAACAAGAAACTAGTTAGGAATCATGCATGATCCTAGTTCATGTTAGGATGGCTAATGCAACACATGCAAAATGCAACTAAAATAGGCTCGGCTATTCTAAGAATGGTATGTGAAATGCGGCAACTCGATACACGTATTCACGTTGGAATTGAAACACAATGCAGTTAGCATGATGCGCCGAGCCCGATGCATGCAAAACAGATGAATGATGCAAACGTGCGAGCATAAGTATGCTAATTGAAACATGTCCTAAACTAACCATCAAAAGCTAGTAAATAAAAGGGAGAAAGACGTGGGGTTGGAAGACATTCACACACGCACGCACACTTATTACAAATTCGCCCTCTTGATGGAGGGTCCGAAAGAATAATACAAACCCAATAGATAATTAACTACTCTATCTAATTAATTATTACAGTCCCTTAATTAATTAACAAATTAATTACAAAATAAACTAAGTATGAAATTCAAAAGGCCGCCGTAGCTCCACCTCGGAATGATTGGATGATGCATGCTCGATTTGTCTTGTTCGAAAACCCGTTGCCATGCCTCTATTGCCTCTGTTTGCACTGTTTTGCACCTCTGATAATTGTGCAAATCCTAAGGTTGCTTCTGAACCACTCCCTGCACACTTTGGGATGCCACCGGCTGAGAGAAAACACCACCGGCCATGGAAATATGGTCATCGACCAAAAATGGGACCACTGGCTGGGTATTGATAGTCGGCCGGCACTGAAAGTTGCCGACCGGCCATTTCTTCCTGCAGAATACTGGTTTTGCTGCAACAGAGGACAGACAGTGCATGGCGTGGAATTTGCAAGCCAAATGTATGCACGACCACCCTCCCTATCATGCTATGAACTCAAGGGAGTATGGCTTTCGACCCTCGGGCCACCAATCACGCATTTCAACGCATGATGGCCAAAGGAGCCAAGTGTGCATATCAATGTATAATGGATGCACAAAACAAATGGATGCCACACACTCTATCATGTTGGATCAATAGTGACAGCGGCTGAGGATTGAGGTACATTTCGTCACTTCAAGTACGAACGTCCCCCATTCCTCATGTTTAGTTTGACACCCCAAACCAAACAGAATGCAATGTATGTATGCCATATACAATGCAAGGCATGTAACTAATGCAATGCAATATGAGCATGTTAACTCAATGTAACCCAATGCTACCTAAGCATGCATGCTAATGCCAATGTAACATGAACATGCCAAGTATATAACAAGGTTACGTAATGCAACTAGCTAATCATCATGTAATACACTAAGTATATAAACATGATGGAATGCGAATCATGCAAGTAATGTAATAAGATGCAACATGCCAAATATGCGACTATATGCAAAGGTGGGTTTAAACCGAAATAGGAGACCTTAGCCATACCCAAAAACATCGGCCAAAAGTGATAGATGAAGGCACCAAAATGCAAAGCAAACATGCATGCTAACTAGCCTATCACTTAAGCCTCGAAAGGGGAACTTTTAAACACATTTAAAAAGAGACTAATGTAGACAAATGGCATGCATGCTAAGCTCTGAGAATGTGTAAAGGATGATGCCAAATCAACCAAGCCATGTCAGTAAGGCATGCAATGAAGGCCAAAACTTGAGGCTAACAAAAGGGAGTCAGGCTACGGTCATACCAACCAAGCCTCAAAGAACCAAAATGACTTAAATCAGTCCTAGGGCAGACCAAAATAAGGCTAGGACATGTATGGAACATGACCAGAACATGCTAAGAAATAGGCACCAAAACAAGGGCATTCAAGACTACAAAGAGAGTATTCCACTACAACTACCTCAACCAAACATGGCATGGGTTAGGCAATGAAAAATAGAGCTATAATATGCCAAAATGAGTCCTAAAACCCACTGATATGGCAGCCCAAAGACTTGAACAAAGAGGCATGCACAATGGCCCCTTTTCAAGACATAGAACAACAACTTTTCAAACTATTGAAAGGATGGTAAATGCAAGCATACAAGCATGGAACATGGACTGAAATAGCATGATAAGGGATTCCAAATCACTAAAATAGCCCAAATAAAGCATGCTCATGACTCACACACCCAAACCTAGCAAGCTAAAATGCAAAGTGGCGACACAAAGCATGGCAAGCATGACCCAAAAGACCAAAAACAGAACTTAAGCATGGCACAGCACAGCTAAAAGCTTCATGAAGTCAAGCTAAAACATGCATGCATGATGGTCTAAATGCATGATGCATATTATGACAATAAAGGTTATTACAAAGCAAGTGCATGATGCATGCAATAGGCCATCAAACCAACATGAAACAGAGGTATAACATGCTAAACTAACACCAAATACCCACTGAAATGAAACAAAATAAAGCTAAGCAAGCATGTTACCTTTATAAGCCTTAAACACAAGCAAATGAGACACAAAGGGAGAGGGGTGTCCCTCCCCTATACATGACTTCAAAACCACTTCTCCACCACCGAAAATCCTCTGGGTTTCAGTGGTGAGATGGTCAAAATAAAGGAGTTCCAAGGCCCAAAGAGAAAGGCACAAAAATAGGCCAAACAAAGCCTAAGAGGGTGTAAACAACCCCCATCCCAAAACCAACCTTAAACAAACATCTTAAGCATGAAAATACAGAACTTTTATCAGTTATACACTAAGCTCAAAACAGCATGCAAGATAGGTTAAAAGCCTAAGGCAAAATGGGGAATAAAAGAGGTAGTTCTCACCCTTGAAGAACACTTCAAGAACACCAAATCCAGCACCTTCTTTTGATCAAAACTAACTCAAAAATTTTGAAATCAACCCCTCAAGACCTCAGTAACCGAAGTATGGTGTAACACTAGGTGTCTTAGTGCAAAACTAAGAACAAAAACCCCTTTGGAACACTTTTACACACACAAATCAAGAGAGAGAGGGAGATATAGAGAGAGAGAGTGATATATATCATATATATATCAGATTGTTCAACCTCTGGAAAGGGAGGAGAGGGCCTCCTCTTATTGGAATCCAATTCCTAAGCTTCTTGGAGAAGCTAACATAAGGGAGCAAATCCCTCCATGTGTATGGAGGGAGTGTATTGTGGATGCCAAATATCTGCCAAAAGCAGATGAAAAGGGGTTGGCTGGAAAATGTGGCCGATTGACCAACAAAAATGGCCGGCCAACCAAAAACATTGCCGATCGACCAAAATATTTGGTTGGTAGCAAGAAAACAGGGCTGGTGGCCTCAAGCCAAGGCCGGTGAGGTGTGGGGATGGCCAACAAGCCATTCCCTGCCCTCAGAAGCAAAAAACACAACTGTTTGGTATACAACCAAGTACAAAACAAACAAGACGAGAGGTCTTGAGGCAAGGTGCGCGACCGAAACCTCCGAGAACTCAAGACGAACACGAACATGAATGATCACCTAGTGTTCAAACGGTGACGTCCAAGTCTTGAGGACTGTCAAAAATGGGGTGTCTACAGTTGCCCCTCTTTGACAGAACTCGAAAGTCATAACAATGAAGGGAGCAAACCGAGAGATTGGTAGATCAGACTTTCCTCCTCAATCTAATTTGACCATAGGTGTCGGGTTCGAACCGCTCGTGATTGGATCACATTCAAATGCTTTGCAATGTGCTTGCTATTGCTTTCGAATTGGCAATTGCGTTTCTTTGCATTGTTTTATACATTGTTTTGTATATATTGCATATCGTTTTTGCATCGCAATTTGCATTGTCATGCATGTTGCTAAACGATATTGTTACCTGTTAAGTTTGTTTTCTTTTCAGGCATGGCGATATTGTTGTACGGTTCATCTGAGTCTGGTGTAACCAGACCGAGCCGCAACAGGTATTGTATCTCCGAGTGAGACGTAATTGAGAAATTCCATAATTCCTCTTAACATCCTTTCTGCGTTGTAGTGTAAGTTTGGTATGCTAGCTTAAAAACTGTCGCATGTTTGCTTCGTTACAGCTTGCTTAGCATGATCATAGGTTATGCTCGCTCTGTGCCATTGTCTTGCAATTTTGCCCCTCGCCTTCGGGCGCATATCTTGTTTGTCTTGCAAATGTTTGTCTAAGTCTTACGGCTTTGCAATGGTCGTCTCTGGGCTTATGACATTCACTCCCGCACTCATTGATTATGATTTCGAGTTCTGTCAAAGGGGCAACTGTAGACACCCCCATTGTTGCCCGCCTCGAAGACTTGGACTCCACCGTTTGTGACACCCGAGTGATCTTCCATGTTCTGTGTCGTTTGGAGGTTCCCGGAGGTCCGGCTCGCGCGCCTTGCCTCAGGATCCGAACGCGACCGTTTTAAGTGTCTGGTTTTGCAACAAACACTTGCTCTTGCCCTTAGGAGGCAGGGTGGGGCTTGTAGACCATCCCCACCACGCACTGCAGTGCTAGAGGCCACCAGGCTGGTGTTTAGTGTAGCCCGGCATGGCAATTTTTATTGCCGGCCGGCAATTTTGTGTTGCCGTAGCACTATTTGTTGTCGGTCGGGCGCACTCTTTTTGCCTAAGAATGGCATTTTTGGCCGCGTCCGACTTGCTGTTTCATGTCTCTCCCCGTTTCGCTTTTGCAGTATTTTTAGACAGTTTTCTTACTTTGCCATCCCCTCCATACACTGTCATTGGTGGATCTCCCTCTTATGAGAGCTTGTCTATGTAAAGCTTTACAAGACAGAAGCTTCTATATAGAGGAAAGCTCCTCTCTCTTGTATGAAGGGTTGGGACTTTGGACTTTGAGGGAAGAAAACTACATACCACACGCTCTGGTTTTAGGGTTAGGAATTAGATACACATCCTTTCTCCTCCTTTGCTCCCTTTCCTTCTGATGTGTAATGTGTTTTATTCATACATTGCACACAAACCTAGTGTTTTCACCTTCCTCTTTGGAACCTGGAGGTTTCTACAGGGCTGAATTTTAAGTTTTGGCATTGGATTGCAAGCTAAAGGAGCATTGGATGCAACCATTTTGAAGGGATCTTCAAGGGTGAGAACTAGTCCTTTTTCCCCCTTTTGACATTGGTATTTTCTACCTATCTTAGAGCTGTTTTTGTGCCTTATTGTAATTATACAAAAAAAGTCTAATTTTAGGCCTCTTTATTTTTATCTTAAGAGTGGCTTTATGTGTTTGAGGGTGGTTGACCCCGCTTAGGCCTTGAAAAGGCTCAATTTTGGGCCATTTTGACTGGCTACTCGGATTTTGGTGTTGGAGTCTCTCACCGACTGAAATTCTTGAAGGGATTTCAGTGTGTAAGATGACTGCCTTTGAACGGTCCCAAGAAGGAGACGGGCCCACCCTCCCTTGTTGTCCATTGAAAAGGCATCATGTTTTGGCCTCTCTAGAAATGAGCATATCTTGAGTGTGTGTTGAGCATAGTTTGGCTGTTTTTCATGCTTATTATCCATAATATAACTGATTTAAATTGGTTTTGGTACTCCATGCAATGCTTAGCAATAGTTGCCCTTGTAATGCCTTGTATTCTTAACATGTCTAGGTATTTAGCCTTGTTGGGAGCCATGTTTTAGGCTGGTGCTTGTGAAGATTCATGTCTTATACTTGACATGTTTTAGGTCTGTTCATAAGTTTTGGTTGATTTGGCATGCTTTGATATAGCTCTTGTAATTTGGGCTTGTTAGCCTTGAGTTATAGTATGTGTAAGCCATGACATCTTTGCATTCGATTTGTGAATTTGGGGTTCAACTTTATACATTATTTTAGGTCCCATTTCCATTGCTTGTTTGATTGCCCTTGCATGCATCTTTATGCCTCTTAGCTCTTGTGGAGCAGCTCCATGTTTTGGCTATTGTTTAGCCCTTGTATCATTGAGCCACTTAGTATGCCATCTAGGAGTCCTTTAGCCTTGGTTTTAACATGCCTAAAAACTGATTTTAGTTGTTAAATGCATGCCATGGTTGTTGGTGCTTAAGTTGTGCTTCATAAGGCATCCATACTGTGTCTCAATGTATTTTGGACGCAATTTTGCATGTTAATGTTAGCTTATTTTGTTGCTTAGGGTTATGGGCACCATCTTAGCATGACTTTTCAGACTTAGTGTTGCATGCCCTTTAGTCCATGATGCCTCTTTCAAGTGTGCTTGCAATTTTTGCTTTGGTCTTAAGTGTTGCCTTCAATTAGTACAGTGTGGCATGTGCTTTGTCTCCATTTTTGGGCATCTACATGGCTAATGTTTAGGCCTATTATAAGTGTCCTAAATATCATGCATAGTCCATCTTTGCATCCGATTGCAATGCCCTAGTGTTGCTTTGTAATGCTTGCCATAACCTTGTCAAAACATTGCCGATGTTGCATACCCTTATCTTTGTATGGCTAGGTTTGCATTGCATTCTTGGCATGTCGACCTGTTCCTGACTTAATGATAGTAAAGGCCTTGTTTTTGTTTGATTGTTGTTTGCATTTGCTTCGAAATCAAAGTGCAATACTTGGTTTCTTTGGGCCATCATGCACGAATACGTGATTGGTGTCCGAGAAATCGGGGCAGCATCCTGCCTTTGAGCTCTTAAACATGATAAAGGAATGTGATAAGTGCTAAAATTGGCCTTGAGATTGCATTGCAATGGCCAAGATTTGCCTCTGCTGCTGTGAGTTGCAGGTTTCTGCAAGGAATTTAATTGCCGGCCAGCAGTATTTAGTGCCGACCGCAGTCAATCGATGGCCGGTGATCTTATCTTTGTGTCGGTGACTAAATGCTACTGCCAGTGGGGAAATTCTGCTCAGCCTGATGTATATCGCCCGTGTCCCTGAGAGGCATCCCTGAGACATTTGGCAGTTTTCAGAGGAGCAAAGTAGGGAAAAAGAGGCAAACTATGCATGGCAGTGCGATTCCGAGCCGGTCCCGTGCATGTGTTTGCAGCTGGCCCTCGCCCGATGTGGTTTATCTGTTTTCTTAGCTTAAATTTAATTTGTTAATTAATTAATTAATTTGTAAATATTAATTAGCTTGCGTAGTTAAATTAATTTGTAATATTTATTATGGTTCCCTCGACGAGGTGCAAATCTGTAATAAATGTGTGCGTGAGTGTGTGGTATGTTCTTCCAACCATCACCGTCTTCTTCCTTTTATTTACTGCTTACGATGGTAGATGAGGCATACGTTTAATATGCATACTTATGCTACATGCCGCATTTCATCGCTTTACTCACACTGCATTAGGCTCGGTACATCACGCTAAACTGCATTTGCTACTTCAATTCTAAACTGATATCTGATAAGTTGTGCATTCTCACATGCCTGTTTAGGAATAGCCGAGCCTATTCTATGCAATACTTTAGTTCTTATGCGATGCTATTAGGCCACTTACCATGAGACTATGGATCATCGCATGTTTGCTAACGAGTTCTTTGTTTTGGCTGGAGGTACGTGTAACAGTATTTCCGCTTTTAGCATATCGATGAGTGTGAATGTTTGCATGACAGCATCGCTTACACATGTGGCTAGAATACTTTATGTGTTATAAACTGCTTGGATGCCAGTGGGTGAAGGTTTTGGATTGTTTGAGTTGGAAGAACTCATTGAAATCCGTGTTTTGAGCCTACTTGCGAGTAGCAAATCCAAAACATTTTCCAAAAACAAAACGATATGCAATGCTTACTCCAAATTAGGCAATCTAGTCATATACTTGTTTTGCTGCGCGCATAACATAGTAAATTCTAGGCTAATAATTGGTTTTAAGAACACATAAAGTTTTCCAAAACGGATATTCAACGGTTAGTAGAGGCCGGTCTTCGACCGGGCGAAGGGGGTGCTCATAGCTGACCTTCACCGATCCTACCCAAGCTCCCGAGCCGAGACACTCCGGTGAAATGACGGACATGTGGCCTTCGGCACGAGTCAGGGTTTCCTAAATTTCCCCATTTTAAAAATATTTAGGTGGGCGACTCGTGTATCTGGCAAAGCAGTCCTATTGTTTGGCACTACTTTTTCAAAAATCTGTTTCTTTAAAACGATTTGCCAATTTGGAACTCTTTAGTTCAGATTAAGAACCGCGACAACAAAAATCGCGAGTCCGAACTGCAGTAGCGAGGTCCCCCACGCGGGCGCGTTCTACACACACCAAATATCTGCGCAAAAAGTAGATGGAAAGGGTCGGCTGGAAAATGTGGCCGATTGACCAACAAAAATGCGGCCAACAAAACATTGCCGATCGACCAAAATATTTGGCTGTAGCAAGAAAACAGGGCTGGTGGCCTCAAACCAAGGCCGGTGAGGTGTGGAGATGGCCAACAAGCCAATCCCTGTCCTTAGAAGCAAAAACACAAGTGTTTGTATACAACCAAAGACAAAACAAACAAGTCGAGGGGTCTTGAGGCGAAGGCGCGCCGACCAAACCTTCGAGAACTCAAGATGC
>NW_021028815.1:118154-132997 GCF_004153795.1 Camellia sinensis | reverse complement strand
GAACATGAACATGGATGATCATCGAGTGTTCAAACGATGACGTCCAAGTCTTGAGGACGGTCTAAAATGGGATGTCTATAGGTGTGAAACTATTTTTCAGCATAAGATTTGAAGTCTAAAAACTTAGCAAAAACTTCACTCTTGTAATGTAAGGGGTAGACCCCAGAAAACCTACTAAAGTCATCCACAAACAAAACATAGTATTTAAAGCTATTAAAAAAAGAGTTAAAGGGTCCCCAAATATCACTATGAACCAAAGAAAAAGGAGCATTCTTAGAAGTTTTAGAGAGCTTGAATGGTAGTCTATGAATTTTAGCAATAACATAATTTGTACAAGAAGCAAGCTTATTACAAGTAGTAGAACAATCAACATGATCAGAAGAAAAATAAGACAAATGCTTGATAATGTGTTGAAACTTTAAAGGGAAAGATGCCCCAATCATTAATGTCAAGTGAGTGCACTAACAAAAGCAGGTGAGTGAGCATGATACGCCTGTGGTGAAACAACGGGAGAAAGAGAGAACAGATGTAAGCCATTCACATTAGATCTACTATGAAGAATTTTGTTCGCAAGCTTGTCCTAGATTTGAAAAGAGTTAGCATCAAAAATAATAACACAACTATGATCATGAGTGAGCTGCTGAACAGACAAAAGATTAGAAGCAATAGCAGGTACATGCAACCAATTGTTCAAAGTAAAAGAACAATTAGAAGTAGGCAAAAGACCTATGCCAACATAATGAACGGGAAAAAAGGAACCATTACCAACAGTCACTTGATCCTGTCCTTGATAAGGTTGTGAGAGATGGAAATTTGAGAGATGATTTGTAGTAGCTGTGAGAATAATATTAGTATAGTATATATTATGTGAATATTGTTTCCTATTTAGGATTGGTTTAGGTTTATTCTTGTTTCCTATTTAGGATTAGGTCTAGAATTGCTAGATATATTAGATGTACACATTGTATTGAAATTCAATCTAATATACAGTTTCATTCAGAAAACTTATATGGTATTAGAGTCGTGTTTGAAACCCTAATAGCAATCACGAAACCCTTTGGTTCTGGTCTGAGTTTGTTCTCTAGGTCATTGGAGTTCGACCCATCTGTTCTCGTGACCCATCTCGAGTTTGTAAGACTTCGACCCATCTCTAGTTCAGTCTGTCAAAACCCCTGGTTCTCTCATTTGAAAGTCTCTCTCTAGGTGTCTGCACAGTTCTCTTTCTCTCTGGTTTAGAATTGCGACACCCATACCCATCATGGTTCGCGATCTTTTTATGGTTTGAAGTCGACTTCTCAACCTCGAATTCTTCAACTTCTCTCTGGTTCGGAGTCACCTTCTCTCTTTCACAAGTTCGCAAGTACTATCTTTCATGATTTCGGTTTGGGTTTATCATATATTCTGCTTATTCTTCGACTTCTCTCTGGTCTGGGTTTATCATATATTCTGGTTATTATATTTGAATCTCTAAGGTTTTGGTTTATTACATTGTTGCACCATCAGCTTTCAATTTATTATGGTTCTCTATTTTTATTTTTTTTTTTAGTTTATTATGATGATAACGGTTTCAATTTCTGTAAAGCCCAAGAAGAGGCTCATTGCTTTAGATGAGTGTGCCTTCTCCCATCAGAGGGGCCATTGGAAGTATCACTATCCCAAGAAGAGATGTCTGTCTGGCTCACATTCTCAACAGTCTCGGACCCAGTTTTTCCCTTCTTATTCGAGTACTTTTCAGGTTTCCGCTGGTTCTACTACATCTGCTCCAGCTCCTGATCCTAACTTGGCTTCCTTGAGTGCTCAAATTAGTCAGCTTCAGCATACACTGTCTACCTCCCAGCCATCTCCGTCTGTCTCCATTATTTCCTCTCTTCATTCAGGTTTGATTAGGTCTTCTTCAGGTATCTCTTTATCTGTCTAGGTTTTTGACTTTGGTGCTTCTCATCATATAACTCCTCATCTCTCCTTATTTCAGAATTGTACTCCCCCATCCTTTCCTATTACTATTAATGCTACAAATGGGTCTGGTATGTCTGTTATATCTATTGGGTCTGTCCCACCGTCTGCTATGTCTACTGTCTCTATTCCATTTATCTTATATGTTCCTCAGTTATCTGTCAGTTTATTATCTATTAGTCAACTTGATGCCTCTAGTTTGGTGTTATCTTTTCTTCTTTTATCTGTTCAGTGCAGGATCGGATTTCCAAGCAACAGATTGGGACTAGCTATAGAGTTGAACACCTCTATGTGGTAGAGAGCTTGCATCTGCCTATGACTACCTCTCCAACTGCTTTTTATTCTTTTCAGTTAGATTCTCTACCAAGTCCTTTCTATTTGTGGCATTCCAGATTAGGGCATTTGTCTTCTAACCGCTTACGGTCTTTAACTCAGTCAGGTATATTAGGTAAAGTTTCTCCTAGTCAACTTACCAAGTGTCAGAGGTGTAAACTTGCTAAAACGACAGCCTTCCCTTTCCGTAAAAGTACTTCTATATCTACTACACCATTTTCTTTAGTTCATACTGATGTCTGGGGCCCTTCCCATGTTCTCACCAAAGGAGATTTTGCATACTATGTGTAGACACCCCATTTTTGACCATCCTCAAGACTTAGGCGTCATTGTTTGAACACTCGATAATCATCCATGTTTGTGTTCGTCTTGAGTTCTCGGAGGTTTCGGTTGCGCACCTTGCCTCAAGACCTCTCGACTTGCCTGTTTTGTGCTTGGTTGTACACCAAACACTTGTGTTTTGCTTCTGGGGGAAAAGGGTGGCTTGTTTGTCATCCCCTCAACCCACCGGCCATGGCATGTGGCCATCGGCCCCTTTTTCTTGCCACCGGCCAAGAGTGTTGGCCGGTCCATTTTTGACCGTCCTCAAGACTTAGGCGTCATTGTTTGAACACTCGATGATCATCCATGTTTGTGTTCATCTTGAGTTCTCGGAGGTTTCGGTTGCGCGCCTTGCCTCAAGACCTCTCGACTTGCCTGTTTTGTGCTTGGTTGTACACCAAACACTTGTGTTTTGCTTCTGGGGGAAAAGGGTGGCTTGTTTGTCATCCCCTCAACCCACCGGCCATGGCATGTGGCCATCGGCCCCTTTTTCTTGCCACCGGCCAAGAGTGTTGGCCGGTCGACACTATATTTGGTCGACCGGCCATTGTGTTGGTCGATCGGCCATTTTTGCTGGCCGAACCCTGTTCATTTGCTTTATGCAAATATTTTGTGCCACCCATTATTCCCCCCCTTCCATACACGTGTATGGAGAGATTTGCTCCTTACTTGGCTTCTCTTGGAAGCCTTAGAATTTGAACCTCTATAAAGAGGGAGCACCTCCACCCTCCTCCAAGGTTCAAAAAATTGGTTCTTGAGAGGATAGATATAGTGTTGTATCTATTTTACTTAGTTTGGTCTTGTTTTGTGACCTAAATTGAGTTCTGTCTTACTTTTGCACTAGAACACCTAGCATTACACCATCCTTGGGTTGTTGAGGCCTTAGAAGGTTGTTGTTAGGGTTCTTGGACTGGTTTTGACCAAAGAAAGGTGCTGGAGCTTTGTTCCTGTCACGACCCAAACCCGCCCCTAAAAGTTTGGTCCAGGACCGGCCTGTGCATAGGCCTCAAAGCAGAACTTGAGAATCATATTTAATCACATACGGGGCCTTAAGCGGAAGCAATAGCAATAAAAGACAACATCCATTGAGCTTGTGCATACATGATGGTTTAATTGAATCTAAGCATGTAAATACATTCCCATAGTTACATATACAATCACAGAATTTTGCAGATCTCACACACACTTATATAAGACTTCAAAAATTGCATAACTCTCAGTAATCAAAATTAAGGCCTCAATACGAAGGTGTACCCCAGGCGGCTTGGCAAACAAGTTGACCCCAATACAATTCTAGTGTCAATCCCCGATGGCTCACCTACATAAACATACATGAAAACAGAGTGGGCAAGGCTCAGTGAATAATAGTACGTGATAATCCAATAAATAACTTGAATCACAAGGTATATAAATGCAGAGAACTTACCGTTAATCTTATCCTGTGGTTACTTTCAGAACGGGCATAGGCCCAGTTTTTAATCAGAACAGCTTTAAGCCCTTGAACAGAGTGGCGTTGAGCCCTTAGACAGAGTGGCATATAGCCCTTATCAGAATGGCATTAAGCCCTTTTACGCATGTATGAACTCAAGAGGTGGCTCGCACGGATTCTAGAGGTGACTCGCATGGCAGCACTTAGTTCCGTGCAGCACTATTTTTCATACTAACAGATCATACAGAATGGCCATAAGCCCAGATGTCACAAATTGGCCATAGGCCTCACAGATGTTACAACTTTCACAGAACGGCCATAGGCCCCATAACTTTCTCATCAGCTTTAAGTCTGGTTCACATATGTATGGACTCAAGAGATGGCCCGTACAGATTCTAGAGGTGACTCGCATTGCAGCACTTAGTTCCGTACAACACTTTGTTCCATACCAGGAAACAATTATATCATTAGGTCTTAATCATCCATATGTTGTCATAGCATAGCATAACCAGAACGGATGAACAGAAACAGAAATAGAAATAATCTCAGATTCTTAAGAATACCATTATGCAATAGTGTACATAAGTTTCCCATGGTTTGGTTATAGATTGATACAGGTGTCTTGCGTATAACAGAATAATAATAATAATAATAATAACCATTAACAGAGGGCACATATATCATTACGGTACACTTAATAAGAACAGAAGAAACCACATTCTAACGTGGGTCACATAATGATGTTAAACATTTGCATTCATGTCATAGGTTCTTAACGACCTTGGGTCCATATGTAACACAACAGAATAATCTCTCAGATTCATACAGATACCTTGGCTCAAGGAAGAACATAAGTTTCATTTATTCGCTAAGAAATGACGTAGTCTGCTTACGAGTAACAAAATGTTAATATCAATTATTAATTGCACACCCAATGTACTACACAGTACTACTACTCACGGTGGTAGGTCTCTGATAGCGGTGGAACGATGTCCTCGTCTTGACCTACAAACATAATGCACAAAACAAAATATGAGAATAAAACCAATCTCTTTCTTATTATTAAATCAATAGCCATGGTGGTTCTAAACTCATTAGTCCTCCATAGGTTATAATCCATGCCTCAGAAGATAGGAGGAATCGATAAGAAAATAGTTTAAGTGAAGAAATGGTACAAAACCGGTAGACAGAAAGTGAGCAGCTCTCACTAATTTGGGCATAACTATTTCTGTACTTAGAATTTGGGAGTGAGACTACCACCATTGGAAACTCGACTTCCGGGGCTTCATTTTAGGCTCAAGAATCACTCAAAACGGAGTCTGAATGCAAAAGATATGCCTGTTCAAAGTTGGCTGAACAGAGCTGTCTCCCCGCACGTGCGGGAAACAGGGCCGCACGTGCGGGAGAACGTGCTTTTTTAGCAGATTCAATTTTGGTTTTGGTTTTGGTACTGTAGCATCGCACGTGCGGGAAGACCCGCCGCACGTGTGGCTCTGGGCAGTTTGGAGTCCAAAAATGGCTCTTTTTGCTCCAACACTTGATCTATCCATTTTTAGCTTAATTTCAAGTCTATTACTCAAAAACATGTATAATTCCTTCCAAAACATAATCAACTAACATCATCAAATAGAATCTCATCTTTTCTATATATACAACCTTCCATTATATATGCCCAAATCATGTAAATATAACTTAGATTTAAGGAAAGCATAGATTAATTCCTTCTATTCAACCCAATCCAATCCTAATTCAACACACTTAATCATTTACATATCAAACTTCCAAATTAAACCTTGATTTCATGTAGTAGATGGATTCTCTACAAGGATAGTAGTTAGAGCCACATACCTTACCCCAAATCCTTGTTCTTCCTTTTAAGCTCTTCAACTTTCCCAAGCTTCTTGGTTGATCTCTTCCCTCTCTCTTCTATTTTCTTCAATAATCTTCAAATCCCCCATGGGTGTTGAGTTGCCTCTCCTTCTCTCTCTCACGGTTCACTCTTTCTCTCCCTTAGATATTTTTGACCCAAAGTAATGAGTTCAACAACTCATATATCTATGTATATATAATACACACATAAGTTCACCATAAAGGGGGAAACCAAACGTGCCCTTACGAATCGCACAAAATCAGTTTTCAATTAAACTTCCCAGATGACTCTAAAATTTATGGTGATCATAAATATATCCTCTGTTCCGGTTTCTGAAGCCTCTAAGGCCTTCAATTTGCGGTATAAAGTTAACCACCCAAACGTGCATTAACGAATCAAACAAATTAGATTTCCAATTAATTTTTCCAATTAGTTCTAAAAATTCCCATTAACATGACCAAGCACTAAATTTTGATTTCTGAACCCATAAAGGCTGGTAATTTAAATTTTAAAGTCGTGACTCAATAGATAATTCCTCAATTCCAATAAATATGTTCAAATTAAAACACATTATCCCCTAGTTAAATAAGGATGACTTCTTATACGCATTTTGGGGTCGTTACATTCTCCCCACCTTAAGAAGTTTGGTCCTCCAAACTTGATTTACCTTGTCACAAGTCAGGTTCCGTCCTGGACATATAACATTTCTCAATCATTTAGCCATTCACAATCTTATACAGTTAATTTCAATGGAATTTGCTCCCAAAATCACAAGTTATTCATCTTTACTGACTAATTGGTAACCCAATTGATAATTATACTTAATAACATCAAAGTATCGTCTCATTATTCACAATTCTGGTACGTTTCAATTTATTGATCCAAAGGTCATACCTTCCAAATACTATAACAACTTAAGGGCATTCAGAAATGGGTTCACTCAAGTATTCGATTACATGTGATTCATAAGCTATCATACTTAGTTCAAACTCTGTAGGTTCACAAACAATCCCAACTATCCTAATTCCTCAAAGGTTAAGGAAACGTTACTACATAATCATGTTTTAAAGGTATATGCATCTTACAACAATTAGACCCAAAATAACAAATAAATTCTAAATCAACGACTTCGTGGCTCTTTGCTCACTATCAGAATTAGACTTATCAGTTCAAATCAGATTTCTAACAAACTCCAAATAACAACTCAAATCCCATATCAAGGAATTACATATGCAGAGTAAATTAGCGATAAAATCAAATACGGATCACACCTTAATGGTCACAATTCCCAAATTACAGTAAGGTATAATCATTTACAGGCATGTTTGCTTGGAAGATCTAAAGTCATGTTTGCTTGGAAGATCTTAAAGTCAACATCATGACATCAAGCACATAATACATTTACCATAAAGCTATTATATTCTTGTTCCATATTTAGTAAAATGTTCCTATCATGGACAAATATAATACATAAAGTTCTTCAAACCTTTCATAATTACACACAATACGTTGTTCAGTGACATGACTCAAAAACTTATCAGACCTTTCAAAGATTATCAGATGATGGTATAATTCCCAATAGCATTGAACTTATTTAAACTTTGACAGAACAATCTTATATTAGATAAGACAGAATGACTTCAGGTTCAACATATTATTCACAGAGAATTCTTTAAGCATGCCACAACAAATTATCGTCCATGCGTAGCAAAATATCTTTTTCAAAAACCTTGTCATATCCTGAACAATCGGAGTTTCATAGTATCTCTAGCCATTTTGGGTGAGATTATTCGGAAAGCTCATCATATCATAAACGTGACGGAGGTTCATAGCATATTTTATCATTTCAAAAAATACTTATCATATAGCATAACCATTTTCAAAATCATTCATACAGAAGTATCTTTACGAAGACATTACTCACTTAGGTCCATGGTCAACTCGCACAAGGTCACACTTTATTCATCTATGTCGGAAATACCGAATTTAATTGATGGTATGACATCTCTAAATAACACAGATCACATAAGTTTCATTCCAACGAGCACTTATTTCCAGATCACAATAAAGGAACAAGCCTTGCATTAATTCTCATACAAAGATTTCATCCTTTACTAGTAACGGTGAGTTTATGATAGCAATATGCTAGGCTCAGAACAAGCGCATCAAAACAACATTATGTCTTTCAGACAAATGGTAGTCCACAAAAGAAACACAATTTTCCTTTTATTCACATTCATTCACAAGAATATATATATTCAATCTAAAAGGAGGAACAAAACCTTACTTATCATCCCATAGAAAGATTCACAACATAACCTTCTTTTCGCCAATGATCCACTTCAATAACTCAGCAACATATCATCTCACTACGTTAACAACACCCATTCATATTCTTACTCGTGGTAGGGCAACATAAGCAACACCCCATTCTTACTACCTTTCCCTCAAGACACTAAATAGAAATTGGCTTAATACATAATATCATACCAAATCATTAACCTCTATGATTCAAGATTTTGGATAATATTTTCCTTCGCCAGTATACATATCTCAAGTTCCTCAACATAAACTCTATCTCTACAAATTAACATACTCAACACCACTAACGTCCTAGTCAAAATTTCAATTTCCTCGTATCACTAAACTTCCATAAAATTCCACCGAATACTATATGATCACAAATCATAATATACTTGTATTTATTAACATTCCAGGTAGCAATTTCAATGTCCTAACTCTTACTTACCAGTTCTATGCTTGTTATCAATCATCAAATATCTCAATCACAATAATTCCATGCTTTGTCAACTACCATAATTCTAATGTCTCTTTCCTGCACTCCCCATTATTCAAGTCAAAACACCACAATTTCATAAACCTTAGCCTTATGTTTCCTTATACATATCATTTAGAGAAATGACCTTTTTGGGCTTAAGACTTGCGCTATGAACCAAACACATCTTAATCTTTTCTTATCGTTAAAATTTCATAAGACTTTCAAGCGTCCATACTCATTGTTGATCATCACATTTCTCAATTGCCATAATTCCATATACTTAATTAATCAACCACAACCTCAGCTTCCCCAAATTCCTCATGGTTACTTTCATATGTAATCCATATCGAAACTACATTTAGACTTTGTTTACATCATGTTTCCACAAACATGCTTATACTGACCAATTTTAACGTCCTAAGGACATCAATATTCCACATCTTTCATCACTTTAGCCTCAATGTCATACTTATTACACAAACTCATTCTTATTTCATAACAACGATCAAATCCTCTTTAGTCACAAAACTCAGTCTATGAAATAACACATGGATTTCCTTCTATTTTCAAAATGCATATCATAGCATTTCATTACTAGGTACATGCAACTTAAATGCATTCTAGACACTCTAATGCTCAATGGACATGTGTGTGAGATCATAACTCGTGCTCTGATACCACCTATCACGACCCAAACCCGCCCCTAAAAGTTTGGTCCATGACCGGCCTGTGCATAGGCCTCAAAGAAGAATTTGAGAATCATATTTAATCACATACAGGGTCTTAAGCGGAAGCAATATCAATAAAAGACAACATCCATTGAGCTTGTGCATACATGATGGTTTAATTGAATCTAAGCATGTAAATACATTCCCATAGTTACATATACAATCACAGAATTTTGCAGATCTCACACACACTTATATAAGACTTCAAAAATTGCATAACTCTCAGTAATAAAAATTAAGGCCTTAATACGAAGGCGTACCCCAGGCGGCTTGGCAAACAGGTTGACCCCAATACAATTCTAGTGTCAATCCCCGATGGCTCACCTACATAAACATACATAAAAACAGAGTGAGCAAGGCTCAGTGAATAATAGTACATGATAATCCAATAAATAAGTTGAATCACAAGGTATATAAATGCAGAGAACTTATCGTTAATCTTGTCCTGTGGTTACTTTCAGAACGGGCATAGGCCCAGTTTTTAATCAGAACAGCTTTAAGCCCTGAACGGAGTGGTGTTGAGCCCTTAGACAGAGTGGCATATAGCCCTTATCAGAATGGCATTAAGCCCTTGTCAAAATGGCATTAAGCCCTTTTACGCATGTATGAACTCAAGAGGTGGCTCGCACAGATTCTAGAGGTGACTTGCATGGCAGCACTTAGTTCCGTGCAGCACTTTGTTTCATACTAACAGATCATATAGAATGGCCATAGGCCCAGATGTCACAAATTGGCCATAGGCCTCACAGATGTTACAACTTTCACAGAACGGCCATAGGCCCCATAACTTTCACATCGGCTTCAAGTCTAGTTCACATATGTATGGACTCAAGAGATGGCTCGTACGGATTCTAGAGGTGACTCGAATTGCAGCACTTAGTTCCGTACAACACTTTGTTCCATACCAGGAAAAAATTATATCATTAGGTCTTAATCATCCATATGTTGTCATAGTATAGCATAACCGAAACGGATGAACAGAAACAGAAACAGAAATAATCTCAGATTCTTAAGAATACCATTATGCAATAGTGTACAAAAGTTTCCCTTGGTTTGGTTACAGATTGATACAGGTGTCTTGCGTATAACAGAATAATAATAATAATAACCATTAACAGAGGGCACATATATCATTACGGTACGCTTAATAAGAACAGAACAATTCACATTCTAACGTGGGTCACATAATGATGTTAAACATTTGCATTCATGTCATAGGTTCTTAACGACCTTGGGTCCATATGTAACACAACAGAATAATCTCTCAGATTCATACAGATACCTTGGCTCAACGAAGAACATAAGTTTCATTTATTCGTTAAGAAACGACGTAGTCTGCTTACGAGTAACAAAATTTTAACATCAATTATTAATAGCACACCCAATGTACTACACAGTACTACTACGCACAGTGGTAGGTCTTTGATAGCGGTGGAACAATGTCCTCGTCTTGTCCTACAAACATAATGCACAAAACAGAATATGAGAATAAAACCAATCTCTTTCTTATTCTTTAATCAACAGCCATGGTGGTTCTAAACTCATTAGTCCTCCATAGGTTATAATCCATGCCTCAGAAGATAGGAGGAATCGATAGGAAAATAGTTTAAGTGAAAAAATGGTACAAAACCGGTAGACAGAAAGTGAGGAACTCTCACTAATTTGGGCATAACTATTTTTGTACTTAGAATTTGGGAGTGAGACTACCACCATTGGAAACTAGACTTCCGGGGCTTCATTTTAGGCTCAAGAATCACTCAAAACGGAGTCCAGATACAAAAGATATGCTTATTCAAAGTTAGCTGAACAGAGCTGTCTCCCCGCACATGCGGGAAACAAGGCCACACGTGTGGGAGAACGTGCTTTTTTAGCAGATTCAATTTTGGTTTTGGTACTGTAGCGCCACACGTACGGGAAGACCTGCCGCACGTGTGGCTCTGGACAGTTTGGAGTCCGAAAATGGCTCTTTTTGCTCCAACACTTGATCTATCCATTTTTAGCTTGATTTCAAGTCTAATTACTCAAAAACATGTATAATTCCTTACAAAACATAATAAACTAACATCATCAAATAGAATCTCATCTTTTCTATATATACAACCTTCCATTATATATGCCCAAATCTTGTAAATATAACTTAGATTTAAGGAAAGCATAGATTAATTCCTTCTATTCAACCCAATCCAATCCTAATTCAACACACTTAATCATTTACATATCAAACTTCCAAATTAAACCTTGATTTCATGTAATAGATGGATTCTCTACAAGGATAGTAGTTAGATCCACATACCTTATCCCAAATCCTTGTTCTTCCCTTTAAGCTCTTCAACTTTCCCAAGCTTCTTGGTTGATCTCTTCCCTCTCTCTTCTATTTTCTTCAATAATCTTCAAATCCCCCATGGGTGTTGAGTTGCCTCTCCTTCTCTCTCTCATGGTTCACTCTTTCTCTCCCTTAGATATTTTTGACCCAAAGTGATGAGTTCAACAACTCATATATCTATGCATATATAATACACACATAAGTTCACCATAAAGGGGGAAACCAAACGTGCCCTTACGAATCGCACAAAATCAATTTTCAATTAAACTTCCCAGATGACTCTAAAAATTATGTTCATCATAAATATGTCCTCTGTTCCGATTTCTGAAGCCTCTAAGGCCTTCAATTTGCGGTATAAAATTAACCACCCAAACGTGCATTAACGAATCAGACAAATTAGATTTCCAATTAATTTTCCCAATTAGTTCTAAAAATTCCCATTAACATGACCAAGCACTAAATTTTGATTTCTGAACCCATAAAGGCTGGTAATTTCAATTTTAAAGCCGTGACTCAATAGATAATTCCTCAATTCCAATAAAAATGTTTAAATTAAAACACATTATCCCCTAGTTAAATAAGGATGACTTCTTATACGCATTTTGGGGTCGTTACAGTTCCTAAAGAAGGTCTACAAGGGTGAGCATCCTTACTTTAGTTACCCCTTTCTTGCTTAGGCTTTTAGCCATTCTTGCTTATTGTTTTAAGCTTCAACTATAACTGATAAAATTTCTTATTTTGTGTGCTTTAGAACTTTGTTTAAGGTCACTTTGAGGTTTGGGGTTGTCTCCCCCCTCCAAGGCCTTGTTAGGCCTTGTTTTAGGCCATACCTTTTGGCCATTATTTTGGTCTTTACATGACCTCTCTACCACTGAAATCCAAAGGATTTTAAATGGTGGAGAGGTGGTTTTGAGGTCCTAAAAAAGGAGAGGGTCATCTCTCCTTGTTGTCTTTAATGCTTGCATAAATGGCTTATGTGGTAGCATGTGTGTTCAGCTTGTTTTAGCTTCATTTCAGTATGTATTAGGCTTTGTTTTGCCATGATACACCTCTGTTTTGAGTTGGTTTAGACATGCCATGTATGCTTCATACACTTGCCTTGTAATCCCATGATTTGGCCTTAACATGCATCATGTTGTAACATGTGTTTTTAGCATGATTTTGGCCCAACTCCTTGAAGCTTTTAGCCTTGTTATAGCATTCTTAAGCTCTGTTTTTCATTATTTTGGTTATGCTTACATTGTTTTGTATAGCCACCATGCAATCTATCTTGTTAGCTTTGAGTGTCCAAGTTGCTAGCATGCTCTATTTGGATCATTTCAGTGGTTTGGCATCACTTAGAATGTTATTTCAGTCCATATTTCATGCTTCAATACTTGCACTTATCACTCCTTTAATGTCTTAAAGAGTTTGTGTTTTACGCCTCATAAATGTGTCATTGCGTATGTTTCCATGCTTAGGCCATTTGGATACCATCTAAGTGTGTTTTTGGCCTTGTCTTGACCTGCATTGGGACTGTTTTGAGTCCCTTTGACCCTTTGGGACTTGCCTTGTATAGCCATGGTTTAAGCCCTTTGGTTAGCCTTAGGCCGTGGACCTTATTGCATGCTTTATTTGCTTTATTTGGTTGATTTGGCATCATTCCTCACATATTTTCAGAGCTTAATGCATTGTCATATTCTCATATTTATCACATCTTGCTCATGCTTGAGGATTATGCATGGTTGCCTAAGTGTTAGACCACTCATATGTGCATGATTGTTTTGCATTTTCATGCCTCCAATTCTTGACTTTGGCCACTAATTTGAACCTATTTGAGAGCCGTCCATTTTGGTTTAAGTCCATCCTTTGCATGTTGTCACATGTTTGCCTTACATGTTGTTGCATATTTGTCATTGGCATTGTTGTTACATGACTTACATGTTTATTCGTCTAGGTTGTATGCCTATTGCACATTGCTTGTTTGCATGCTCATGTTGCATTAGCTTGCTTGCATGCCTAGGTTGCATAGCATTAAGCATGCATCCTTTGCCTTTTGATCAACCATGATGGAGGTTGGGGTCCCCTTTACGTGTTTGTGTGCATTTCATTTGATATAAATTGCACACTTGGTCTCTTTGACCATCATGCATTGAATTGCGTGATTGGTGGTCCGAGGGCCAAGAGCCATACTCCCTTGAGTTCATAGGATGATAGGGAGGGTGGTCGTGCAAACATCGCCTTGTAAATGCATTGTCATGCTCTGTTTGTCCTCTACTGTAGCAAAACCAGTGTTCTGCAAGAATAAATGGCCGGTCGACCACTTTCAGTGCCGGCCGACTACCAATTTCCAGCCGATGGCCTCATCTTTGGTCGATGACTATCCTTCCATGGCCGGTAGTCCTGTCTCTTGGCCGGTGTCCTCCCACAGTGCTCAAGGAGTGGTTCAGAAGCAACCTTGGGACTTGCGCAGCTTTCAGAGGCATGAAACAGTGCAAACAGAGGCAATAGTTGGCATGGCAATGGGTTTCCGAGCGAAGCCGCCCAAGCATGCATTCATCCCTCGCCTCGAGGCCATTTCAATGCTTTAATAACTTAGACTGGTTATTTATTTTGTTTTGGTTGTGTAATTAATTAATTAGCTACGGTAGTTAATTAGTTAGTTAAATTGTATTATTCTTTCGGTCCCTCTGTCGAGAGGGCGCAATTGTGTAATAAGCGTGCGTGCGTGTGATGCATGTCTTCCAACCTCCATTTCTTTCCCCTTTTATTTAACCGCTCACGATGGTTAGATTTAGGACATATTTCAGTTAACATCCTTATGCTATGCATGTTTGCATCGTTCATCTGTTTTTACATGCACCAGGTTCGGCTCATCATACTAACTGCATTGTATTTCAATTCCAACTTGAATACATGTATCAACTGATGCATCTCATATGCCATTTTAGATTAACCGAGCTTATTCTAGTTGCATTTTGTCTGCGATGCATTAGCCATCTTAACATGGACTTGGATCATACATTGATTACTAACATGTTCTTTGTTTTGGCTCGGAGTACACTATGAGTGTTTATGCTTTAGTATCAAATCTGTTTTCAAAACGATTTGTCAGATTTGGACTCTTT
>NW_021028815.1:74055-115261 GCF_004153795.1 Camellia sinensis | reverse complement strand
ATCGATTTGTTTTGTAATAATTAGTTTAATTAGCTTAGATTAGCTAGTTAGCTTATTATTCGGATCCTCCGTCGAGAGGGCAAATTTTGTAATAAGTGTGCGTGAGTGTGTGCGTGAGTGTGTGCATGTCTTCCAACCCCCATTTCTTTCTCCCTTTTACTTACCGCTTTCGATAGTTAGTTTTAGGGCATGTTTTAATTAGCATACTTATGTTTGCATGTTTGCATCCATTCATCTATCTTGCATGCACCGGCCTCAGCATATCATTCAAACTGCATTGTACTTCAATACATTTACTTGAATACGTGTTTAACAGCATGTTACCATGTGTTGCATTCATATGTTAAACAGAACAAAATAATTCACCTTATAACGTGGGTCACATAATAATGGTATTGATTTCCAGTTCTTTCCTCAGGTCAAGTCATTCATAGGTCAATCCAATATTTATTATAGTTCCCCAACAGTCACTATCGTGTAAAGCAACCTGTAGTTTCATTTGATTATTATTTCCGATGAACATACTAGGTAGATATCTATGTCATAAGATGGGCGTTGCATCATACAAACTATAGAAGTCCCTGGTAGGACCCTCAGAATCTCATGTTTTCGGTAAGCGGGGTTTACATTCATAATTTCTTTCTGTCATCCAGTTCCACAGAATTAACAGTACGTATGTAATTCTTATGCAGGGTCATAGGTAATTTACAGATTATAGCACATTAATGATGGCCATTAATCGTAACTGGAATACAGAGTAGTTCCAGAGTCATACCGACATACACAAGGTCCTTCAAAACCTTTCAACATTTACATAAGTTCATCCCGACTTTCAATTAACATAAATGTTAACATAATTACTTGCAAGGAACAGAGCGTTAATAATAAGAATTATTAACGGTAAGTAAACGTACGATTACAGTACTACTACTCACAGTGCTATAGCGGAGCGCTTGACCCTCCCGGATTATGACCTACACATGTACACAACTTATACATTAGTTCTTTTTCTTCCTTTCATTATTTCCTGCTTCATTTTACTTCGAATGAATTTACAGGCATCTTAGGGACATCAAACATAGATTTCAAAAATACCAGAGGGTTAAGCACGCGAAACGGAGCAAAACATTTTTTCCAGCTTGGGCCGCACGTGCGGCTGTGAGCCTCGTATGTGCGGCAAGGGTTCCCGCATGTGCGGCAATGACCCCCGCACGCGCAGTGATTCTGCCCAGCAACAGTCCGAAATTCCAGCAACACCCAATTTTTGGTAACTTTTTCAAGGCCCAAAATAGGTCCTTTAATTGATGAAATATGATTCAAAAAGCATGTATATAAACATTATGTAATCTCAATATAACTTGGATCTTAATCTTTAAAGTTTATAAACATAATCCAATTCCACAATACTTCCAATTCTTTAACGCATCCACACACACACACACCCACATATGCAACCATATATCCATGTAGATGGGTTCAAGTTTAATAATTGAGGAAATAGGATGGACTTCTCACTAGATACCTCGCTAGATAATTCCATACACTTCCAAATCAATTCAATACAAAGATAATGACTCAATTAATCACTTAGCGCAATAACATAGAGGAATTTCTTCTTTATTCAAAGAGAGAGATCACTTAGAAATGAGTAGACATACCTTGAGTCAAATTCCCTACAACCCTCTAGATTTCCCCAATTCCTTCCTTGAAGAACTTTGCTCCTCCTCTCAAACTCTTCTCTTTCCTCACTCTCAGGATATTTTTGTATAAAGCTCCCAAGTCAAATACTTAAAAGGACATAGGTATATATATATATAAGGTGAATAGAACAAAACTCAATCAATTTAATCATTTCAAATTAAAATTTCACAGAAAATCCTATTATGACTTAAAAATTATGCTGATCTCAAATATAAAATCAATTTCGGATTATTAAGCTCTTAAGGCTTTCAATTCTTGATCCAAACATTTTAATTGTGACAGATCTATTTTCTTATTAAACAGATATGGATCTATAATCATAAGGTTCACTTAACTACACCCAATTGCTCATGAAATTTCATAATAGGTATTTAAATGCGCAGAATAAAGGGACTGAAAGTATATCAGAAAACATGTACGAGGGTCGGGTTATTACATTTTGGATTTGGCTTTTCCGTATAAGAAAATTGGATGAATCAAGCTTAACAGTAACTAATGAACTAAGATTTGATATGAGTAGACTAAGATTGGTAGGGATTAAAGCTGAGGAAGAAAATTTCGCCATGGGAGGATCTTGCTCGCTTGAGCTTGAAAGCTCTGATACCATAATGAAATTCTTTATTCCATTTCCATTTCTTCATATCTCAATTACAGAGGTCTTTTTATACAATCACCTATCTTTGCTATTCTAACCAACTATGTGTACATATATAATCTAACAGCCTAACAAACTCTTTAACTAACTAACTAAGTAACTGCCATATCAGTTGCACAATTACGCATCATGATGGTGCTACTATCTTCACTGAGTTGTGAGTCACAAGCCTTTGGCTATTGCAAGAATTTTGATCTGAGCTGCTTCGTCAATACGACACTCTGAGCTATTATTTTAGTTTGAGTTGTAATACTCTTATTAGAATTATACTTTCACTTGTACCAAATACAAACCGACTTGCACTTTTAGAAAAATTATAATTTTTAAAGTATATCTTTTAATTTTAATTTTTATAAGATAAATTTACTACTTAAAAAATTGATACGTCTTATCAATGCTAAAAGTGTGATTTTATTATTTTTTTGGTAGATTTTTATTTTATTTTTACTTCATTTTACTTTTTAAATCCGTTCAAAATAAAATCCTAAAAAATAAAAAATAATAAAAATTTCATTAAAGAAAAAAGTAAACACTTCAAAAATAATTTTTTAGTATTTTTCAAACAAGGTGAGAGTTTCGTACAAAAATGATTTTTTAATGACTAAACAAGTCAAAACCAAACTTTCAAATTCTTTCTTAAACAATCAAAAAATTACTAATTGTTTTTTAGGGTTAAGGTTTCCCAACACACTCTCTCTCTCTCTCTCTCCTAATTGTTTTTTACGGTTAGGGTTTCCCAACTCTCTCTCTCTCTCTCTCTCTCTCTCTCTAAACCTTCTTTAAGCTTGAAGAACCCTAACTTGATTCTACGTAGTTTTGGGCATCAAAGGTTAGTTTTCTCAACTTTCATCCTGATTGTGTTAGTTTTTACTTCAAGGTCTTCAATATTTGTTGAAAATTTTCAATAGGGATTCAAAAAAAAAAAGAATTATAAAAAAAAGAGGAAAAAGTTGAACTTGGTGTTTTCTTTTAAAAGTATGTTTATTTATTTCATTTATATTTGGTTCAAATTCTTCTTCTTCTTTTTTTTTTAGTTTTGCTAACAATTCATTGAAACACACTACTACCTAAAATATGCTATCTATTGTTATCATGTTTTTTTTTGGGTTTTTTAAATAGTTATGGAGCGATATTATAAAACAAAATCAAGCGTAGAATCATCATCTTCACCAATTCATGACAACTCTCCAAAACAGAGTCATATAGAAATCAACTTGCTAGACCTTCCTGAAGATCTAGGGCTACGACCCCTGATTAAGGATTATCATCGTAGCAACCGAGAACAAGTTCGTCGGGTTTATGTATTAAAAGGCCCTTGTCAACCTCATGATCACAATTTTCCACGAAGGAAAATCAGGCAATCATCAAGAAGGTTTAACCCTTCATGGTTTGCTGAATTTGGTAGTTGGTTGGAGTATAACATAGCTAAAGATGCTGCATTTTGCCTTTGTTGTTACCTTTTCAAACCCATCGTAGAAGACCAAGGGGGTGGTAAGTCCTTTGTTGTTGATGGGTTTTCAAGTTGGAAGAAGAAAGAAAGGTTGCAAGGTCATGTGGGAGGTGTTAACACACAATTAAGCTTGGAGAAAATGTCAGTACTTACTGAATCAAAAGCAATATATTGAAACATTTATCAAAAAAAAAAAAAGAAGCAACATATTGTGTTAGGTCCCTACTTGTTGCCAATTCCGCGAACAAGCTTAGTTCAATCGAGTTGTAATTTTTCCTCTGTTTTTGGTCTTCCTGCTCAAGCGGAGTTTCCACCTTCTCAGTATTTTGGTTCGTTTGCAAAAATACTTTGAGGTCTGATTTTACGCTCAAGTGTAAGTTCCTACGCTTGAGCGTAAACCCTGGTTTGGAACACGCGTGTTAGTGTCACCGCTTAAGCTGCCATTCCTACACTTGAGAGAGGTCGTGACTCCAACTGCTATAAAATTGTAGTTTGCTCCAAATCTAGGACACGGCTTCTAGATCTTTTTTTAGGGTTCTAGGGTTTTCTTCTCGTGCTATTTTGCTAGTTCTCTTTGATGTTTGATTGAGTATTATACTCATGGTTTGACAAGCATACATCAAAGAGTTGTTTGATTATTCGACTTCAAGAGTGTTCTTCTTCGGTGGAATTCAGAGATTCAAGCGGGGAGTATTCGAAGGAGTTCGAAGCTGTGTGCAGTCGTTGATTCGACATAGATGTTGTGGATTCAACATCAATCTGATCAATTCTGAGATGAAGGCTGCAGTGAAAGAGATACAGATTGTTGAAGATTGAGTAATTTGTTTGGTAATTTTGTATTCTTTCTTTCCTTCATAGTGGATTGATTAGTGGCGTTTCACCCATGGTTTTTTAATCACAATTGGAGGTGCTCCAATTGTGATTTTTCCACATAAAAATCGTTTGTGTCGATTTACTAATTTTGAAGCGATAATCTAAATCACTTTCATATGTGCTAAATGATTTAGATTGTTAGTTTTAATCATTTGGGAATTGGTACAATTAATCTTGATCTAATCACGAATCACTTAGGTTTTTCATATTGAAAAAGTTTTCTCCACTCAACCTGATGAAGCCAAGAGTGATTATAGAGTTCAATTAACTGCATCAATTGATTGCATCCGACTTCTTTTGCAAAGGGATTCCATTACATGGGCATGATGAATTTGAAGATTCAAGCAACCAAGGAAACTTTTTTTAGCTTTTGATGCTTTTTTCAGATCAAAATGAGAATCTCAGAGCTGTTTTGTCAAAAGATGTTCCTGAACTCCTTAAGTTGACATCACCTAGTATTCAAAAGGATATTCTTAATGCCATTGTGGTTGAAACTACCAATGCTATTGTTAGAGAACTTGGTGATGGCTTGTTCTCTATTGTCTTTGATAAATCTTGGGATGCATTAATGGACGAGCAATTGATTGTGAAAAATCTAGAAATCCCCTAGATATTGATTTGTGATTATGTATCAATTTTAAGCAGTAAACAACAATCCCAATCAAACAATCAAGACAAATCAACACAACGATTTTATGTGAAAAAATCACAATTGGACACCTCTAATTGTGATAAAAAAAACCACGGGCAACAGCCACAAAACAATCCACTAAGAAGATATAAAGGACTTACACAGGTATACTCTCAATTACCTAGCGAATTCACGCCCGAATTGAACCAACCTCTATGTGCCTCTTCCAACCCCGTCTTCACCTCGAAATTGTCTTGACGACGAACCACTCCAGAATCCACCAAAGCTTCAGGCTCGACTTCTTCAGAATCGACCGAAGAACAACTCTCTCTTTTGTGTAAAATTAAACAAACAATCCTTTGATGTATACTCTTTAAGCCATGAGTTGAATACTCAATCAAAACATCAAAGAAAACTAGCAAAATATCCCCAGATATAAACCCTAGAACCCAAAAAGAAGATCTGGAGAGGTTATCCTAGATTCGGAGCAACTTGCGAATTTATAGAATCTGAAATCGTGAGGTTCGCTCGAGCGTAGGAATGGACGCTCGAGCGGGGACAATATATGAAGTGTTCCGCACTAGGGTGTACGCTCGAGCGGGAAATGGACGCTCGAGCGAGGACACTATATAACGTGTTCCAAACCAAGATGTACGCTCGAGCGAGGATTTCGACGCTTGAGCGTGAAAACACGGATCACAGTATTTTTGGAGGCTCACCAAACTTCTGGAACTCAGCATTCTCCGCTCGAGCGGGGGAATGCACGCTCGAGCAGGCAGGCAACTTTGAATGCATTTTTGCATTTTTGCATTTTGCTAGTACATTGCTTGATACCCAAAAAATGCTCAATCACATATCCCCTACTATCCACATATCTCAAAGAAACAATCTATTAGGTTTTTATTCTTGGCAATCCCGTTTGACAAAACTCCTTTCAATTGTATTTGTTTTCGCACTTTTTATTTCAATGAGGCTATAAGTTTACTAGATGCGAATCCAACCTGAATTGTGCCTTGCAGAGAAGTTTATGATATTAATGCTTTCAAGATTGCCACTTCGCTGATTATGACGGGGTCGAGCTGCCTGGTAAGCTCGCGGTCGAAGCAAAATGCAAAAATACATTCAAAGTTGCCTACTCGCTCGAGCGTCCATTCCCCCGCTCGAGCGGAGAATGCTGAGTTCCAGAAGTTTGGTGAGCCTCCAAAAATACTGTGATCCATGTTTTCACGCTCGAGCGTCGAAATCCCCGCTCGAGCGTACATCCTGGTTTGGAACACGTCATATAGTGTCCCCGCTCAAGCGTCCATTTCCCCGCTCGAGCGTACACCCTAGTGCGGAACACTTCATATAGTGTCCCCGCTCGAGCGTCAATTTCTACGCTTGAGCGAACCTCGCGATTTCAGATTCTATAAATTTGCAAGTTGCTCCAAATCTAGGATTACTCCTCCAGATCTTCTACTTGGGTTCTAGTGTTTATATCTAGAGATATTTTGCTAGTTTTCTTTGATGTTTTGATTGAGTATTCAACTCATGGTTTAAAGAGTATACATTAAAAGATTATTTGTTTGTTCTGTTGGAACAATCTTCTGTGTAATTAAATCAAACAAAATAAAATAAATCTTACAGAATTTATTTCGTTGAACCGAATAAATAATTCAAGACCAAGTCGAGTGTGTGACACTCTGTCCTTAAGACAGATTCACCCCGCTACGGTACTTACGGTTGAGTGGCGTCTATCTCTCAGGATACAATGATCTTCACAAATTGTAGTAGTATTCGAGCCTGAAGCTTTGGTGGAATCCGGAGTGGCTCATCAGAAAGACAATTCCGAGGTGAAGACGGGGTTGGAAGAGGCACATAGAGGTTGGTTTAATTCGGGCGTGGATTCGCAAGGTAATTGAGAGTATACCTGTGTAATTCCTTTATATCTTCTTAGTAGATTGTTTTGTAGCTGTTGCCCGTGGTTTTTTTATCACAATTGGAGGTGTCCAATTGTGGTTTTTCCACGTAAAATCATTATGTTGATTTGTGATTATGTATCAATTTTAAGCAGTAAACAGCGAAGTGGTAATCTTGAAAGCATTAACATCACAAACTTCTCTACAAGGCACAATTCGGGTTGGATTCGCATCTAATAAACTCATAGCCTCACTGAAATAAAAGTGCGAAAACAAATACAACTGAAAGGAGTTTTGTCAAACGGGATTGCCGAGAGTAAAAACCTAACAATCTCCCCCTTTGGCAATGTCGTGACAAAACACACCTAACAAATAAAATCCTAAACACCCCAACCCTTATAGCCAATAAAAACAAACTTCTTTTTCAAGGTCATGATCTGCAAAACAACTATTAGTGCCACAATCTCCAAAACAACTATTAGTTCCACAAGAGTATATGAAAAAGCAATAAACATATGGCTAGATTATCTTGAAGCATTTGAAGCATGAGATGGAAAACATGAATAAATACGACTTGGAGATTTTAAGAACATGTAGCATGTATAGATGGATAGATGAAAACTAAGACATATGCACCCAACTCGTGACATGAATACATGAAATCCTAAGACACATGAAAAACAATCTTCTCCCCATTTTTGTCACGAATTGACAAATGAAACTCAAACAACAAAAGCAAGATCATAAACCACACAAGCAATGATATGATGATGTAAATATCAGGAGCATGCAAGAAGGAAATAATAAGCAACAGTGCATAGCAACATGCAAAACATCTATAGCCAATCTCCCTTACCAAACAAATCAAAGTGTTCATGCTAACTTACTCTTGTAATGATAAACCAAACTTCCCCTCACTAAAAACAAAGAACAAGAAGAAAAACAACAAAAAATAATATGGTGGAGCAAGCAAGGAATTTCAAATTTGGACCTTGAAACACACAAGATTATCTAAGAAGCACAATTACTTGAAAACACAATGTGCACAACCTCTAGAAGATTCCTCATAAAAGAAAGTAATGCATTATGTGAAAAGCATAGATCCCATGAAAAAAGTGTGTGTGTGACTCTTGGAGTTCGACAAACACTAGATTCAAATCCTAGTAGTGATATGAAAGCTGGACCTCTGACAAGAGAATCTGAGCACAACTAACGAAAGTCGAACCACTAGAAATCAAGGGGCATTTGGTGAGTAAAGGCGAAGGCTCCCCCTCAATCAATGAATCTTTTCTTTTTTTTTCTTTCTTTCTTTTGCACATTTTTTCTTTCTTTTGCATATTTTTTCTTCTTCTCTTTCTTTTCCTTTTTCTTTTTCTTTTTCTTTTTCTTTTTCTTTTTCTTTTTCTTTTTCTTTTGCACACTCATTGGCGGCTAACACGCTCAAGAGTATGGAAACCGAACCAGAGAAGCATGGATATAATAAGGATGGCCTGGTTGGTGACTCTGAGGTAGCCTTTTCCCCATGGCTGGACTACAAAGAATAGAGGGGAAAAGCCGTGGAGATGCAAAAAGATGGAAGGTGGTTAAGAGACTCAACATCACCCATGATATGCTAGTATAGGTCAATTTCTCTATAAAAACAAAAGATACCATGCCAAAAGTCCATAAAAAAAATAATCACTAAGGCGGAAGACTCCAGAATTTGCTAATCCAAGAGTGTGTACAGAATGAGACATACTAATCAAAGAACACACACTCCAAAATAAGTAATGACCACATATTAACAAGTAATGGATATTCTCATCAATTCCAGTATGCACCAAGGGCATCTTAAAAATTTCAAGCTTGCAAAACCATACTAAGAAAATCTTTTTGGTTTTTTTTTTTCAAAAATAAAGCAAGACAAAAAAATAAACAAGCACACATTTTTTTCTTTTTCTGAAACAAAGCAAGACAAAAAACAAACATGCACACATTAAATGACTCAAAAGAAAAAAGAAAAAAAACACACAGAAACCTAAAAAAACTAAAAAAAAATAAACAAATTAGCACAAGTCAAGTTTTCTCACCCAAACCGCTTTAGTATGAACAAAGTTGTGAAAATTGCAGTTCTTGGATGGTGTCTTGACGTTGTGGTTCCCTTCCCCTTCAATAAGAACCCGTCTTGACATGGTTTTCAACTTCCTATTCCTAGAGCTAGGCAAATGCAAACTCACTCCATGTTTGGTCTCAAGCACATCAAAACAGCAAGGCTTATTATGACCCATAACCTCCTTACGACCAATGAAGTGTCTCCTACCGCATGAGATGTTGGAATTTCTTCCATCTCTATGAGACACTCTCCCATACAACTTATAACAATAAGGGCGAATATGACCATGCATACCACAATGATGACAAATAAAAACAGAGTGTACCTTCTTTTCTTTGGCCTTACCAACTCTAGGAAGTTTGAGAGTCCACCCTCATGTTGAATTTTTTGTTCTCCCTTTCCTTGAGTTCTTGTATCATGAGATATGGAAGCACTCTGTTTTTGCTCTTTCTTACCACCAAAGCCAATGCCACTCTTATCAGAACAAATTTGTTGAGACCCAATGATATTGTCCAAAGTCTTTGATCCTCTGTTCCACAGACTAGTGGTAGCCATAGCACACTTGAGTTCTTCCTCTTTCTGGATCATTAGTTCTTCCAAAGCAACTTGAGACATCTCGAGAGCTTCAATTTTTTCTTCATATGTTGCATAGATTTGCTGTAGCTCATTCCTCTCTATCTCACAAGTCAAGAGTTTTACACAAAGAGCTTGTCGATCATTAGCTATCTTGATGGCATCAATCCTAGCCTCGGAAATCTCCTCCTTTAGTTTGACATTCTCACTTTCACATGCTTTGAGTTTCATAGTGAGTTTTTCATTCAATTTGGATAACTTAAGAGATTCCTTATACAACTTTTCATAAGCTTGCTCAAGCTCCTCATCATCACTTCTCAAGGATTCATCATCAGTGGCATTCTTAACCGGGCTCTTCGGATACTCTGTTCGTCCTTCAGTTTCAGAAGCTGCCATGAAAGCAAGGAATTGTTTATGTCCCTCTTCGCCTTGATCTTCGTTGTCACTTTCATCTTCATCAGATTCTGATTCATCATCCCAAGTGATGGCGAGGGCTTTCTTCTTCCTCAAACGAGTGGGGCATTGTGAAGCAAAGTGGCCAAATCCTTGGCATTCATAGCATTGGACTCTTTCAGAGTTCCCTTGTATCTTTCCTTTCTCCTTCTTGGCTATAGAATTAATTTTGAGTTTATCTTTGCCTTTAGATTTATGAGTATGAGTAGATTCCAAAAGATTATGATTCTTTTTCAAGAAAAGATTTTTTAAATTGTTTAACAAAAGCAGCCGTAATCTTGGAATCTATCTCACAATCCTCATCAGAATCCTCTCCAACTCTATGAGCACTACTAAAAGCAATATCTTTTTGTTTTTTTTGAAATTCCTATGTGCCTCATAAGTTTGGAGATTTCCAACCAACTGATCCAGCTTGAGGTTGTCAACATCTTGAGCCTCCTCAATAGCCGTAACTTTTGGTTGGAACCGATCGGGCAAGGATCTCAAAATTTTTCCCACAACTTTGGATTCTGGTATTTTTTCACCTAAATTGAAGCTGGAATTTACAATGTCACTCAACTTTGCATAGAATTCATCAAAGGTCTCACTATCTTTCATTGAAAGGTTTTCGAAGCTAGACGTGAGCCTTTGAAGTTTTAAGCGTTTAACAGAAGGAGTGCCCTCATGAATAGTTTGTAAGATATCCCAAGCCTCTTTTGCAACTTCACAATTGCAAATACAACAAAACTCTTCAGGTGTGACAGCACAAAAGAGAGAATCGATAGCTTTACTATTCCAGCTACTATTTTGGTAATCAATTGTGTCCCACTTTTCAATTGGTTTGGGAAAAGTTACTCCATCAACGGTAATTGTTGGTTTGGTCCACCCATTTATGATAGATTGCCAAACTTTTTCGTCAATAGATTTTAAAAACGATCTCATCCGAGCTTTCCAAAAAGAATAATTGGATCCATCAAGTAGGGGTGGTCGAACCATAGAATTTCCCTCACGAATTGTATCTATTATCACAAATCAAACAAGATCTCGCTCTAATAGATTTGTAAAACAAAAAAAAAAATAGAGCGACCTGCTCTGATACCAATTGAAAAATCTAGAAATTCCCTAGATGTTGATTTGTGATTATGTATCAATTTTAAGCAGTAAACAACAATCCCAATCAAACAATCAAGACAAATCAACACAACGATTTTACGTGGAAAAACCACAATTGGACACCTCCAATTGTGATAAAAAAAAAACGACAGGCAACAGCCACAAATCAATCCACTAAGAAGATATAAAGGAATTACACAGGTATACTCTCAATTACCTAACGAATCCACACCTGAATTGAACCAACCTCTATGTGCCTCTTCCAACCCCGTCTTCACCTCGGAATTGTCTTGACGACGAGCCACTCCAAAATCCACCAAAGCTTCAGGATCGACTTCTTCAGAATCCACCGAAGAACAACTCTCTATTTTGTGTAAAATTAAACAAACAATCCTTTGATGTATACTCTTTAAACCATGAGTTGAATACTCAATCAAAACATCAAAGAAAACAAGCAAAATATCCCCAGATATAAACCCTAGTACCCAAGAAGAAGATCTGGAGAGGTTATCCTAGATTCGAAGCAACTTGCAAATTTATAGAATCTGAAATCGTGAGGTTCGCTCGAGCGTAGGAATGGACGCTCGAGCGGGGACACTATATGATGTGTTCCACACTAGGGTATACGCTCGAGCGGAGACACTATATGACGTGTTCCAAACCAGGATGTACGCTCGAGTGGGGATTTCGACGCTCGAGCGTGAAAACACGGATCACAGTATTTTTGCAGGCTCACCAAACTTCTGGAACTCAGCATTCTCCGCTCGAGCGGGGGAATGGACGCTCGAGCGGGTAGGCAACTTTGAATGCATTTTTGCATTTTGCTTCGGCTGCGAGCCGATCAGGCAGCTCGACCCCCGTCATAATCAACGAAGTGGCAATCTTGAAAGCATTAACATCACAAACTTCTCTGCAAGGCACAATTCGGGTTGGATTCGCATCTAATAAACTCATAGCCTCACTGAAATAAAAGTGCGAAAACAAATACAACTTAAAGGAGTTTTGTCAAACGGGATTGCCAAGAATAAAAACCTAACAGATTGTTTCTTTGAGATATGTGGATAGTAAGGGATATGTGATTGAGCATTTTTTGGGTATCAAGCAAAGTACTAGTTCTAGTGTTCTTTCACTTAAGAAGGTGGTTAAAGACTTATTTTTTACACATGGCTTAAGCATATTTAGGTTGTGTGGAGAAAGTTATGATGAGGTCAATAATATTGATATGCAGGGTAAGTTCAACAAACTGATGAGGCTTATAATGGAAGAGAATGAAAGTGCGTATTATGTTCATTGTTTTTCTCATAAACTTGAATTAACACTTGTGGAGGCAGCAAAGAGTCATATCCATATTGCAACACTCTTTTACATGGTTTCAAAAGCTTAAGCCACGTGTGTCACACCCTGATAATTAATGTAAGAAACATTCACAACCATCAGAACTTAATACCAAAAGGGCCATCTTTCCCCTTTGAACTAACATTTTCCATCGTACAAAGTCCAAGGATTACATGTTCCAAAATTTATCCTAGTTCAAGAATCTAGATGGCATTACATTAACAATTGCCTCACTGGCCTATAAGCTACATCAAAACTAAATAGAACATTACACAAAACAATTAAGTCTCAACACAAAATATCTTTTTGTCTTTCTCATTCAAAACCAACTAAGTGTCCTCTGCTCTACTGAGGCAAAACTTCATCTGTCCCTGAAAAAAATAAATTAGGGTTGAGCAGATCGCCCAGTAGGAATACATTTACTCAAGTATTTAATCATCCGAATGAATTTATGGCATCCTTAAGACAAAACATAATAATAAATTATGAGCACATTTCATCTTCACCACTTTTGTATATACATAACAATTTAACATGGACAATTACATTTCACAGCTTCTCAACACAACATTTAAACAATCACATCGTTGGAAAACAAACCATGAGTCTCATGTAAGAGTCCAACACAAGTTACTTTAGTTTCAAAATCCATCCCCACATATGCCGACTATTATACGACGGGAAAGGGGCTCCTCAAGAAAACCATCTGTTTTTCCACTTTCGCCGACTACAATACGGCAGGACTATGTGGACACCCAAAAACATCTTTCCCACATTCGTCTTGCGATAAGCCTAGACAAGGCATTTGTGCACCTTTTTAAACTCCCCGCACAGGTACCAACATAACACAACATTTTTCCCAAAACCGACTTTTACCCAAACTCATGCACAGTTAACAATTCTATCACATTTTAATTCCATCAACAAACATCCATCATCATAATAGATGAAACACCACATAACCTTTAAAGAAAAATAACATTCAAGCCACAATTGTCATCTCTTGATCATTCATCATATCCCATGAAACAAAATGAATTCTATTCAATTTAGTGTCTTCCAACCAAATGTACACTCTAAGGTTTTGCCAAATTTGGGGGTTTTGCTTCTTCATCATAGATAAAGGTTTAAACAACATTTATATACAAGTTCTAAAAGAAAAAGTGAATAAATATCTGGCAAAAGTCAAGCAAGTTGTTTATTTACACAAATCATGAATTTGATTCCACACAATCCTCAAAAATTAATTCATAGTCACAATAGTCACAACAATACCATAGAATCCCTTCAAAATAAGGAAATACTAGAGTAAAAGCACCCCTAACTCGAAAATCAAGCAAGGAAGTCAAGCTCCTGCAAGAATCCTTTACAATCCCACAATCCAATCGGTGGACAAGGATAATCTTCGAGTGTTCTTCACTCTTAGCAAGAGATTTTGGTTGGATTTCAAGTGTATAAGAGGTATTTTATGGTGGAAACTTAAGGTTTTGTAGAGAGAAGAAGAGTAGAAGGAGTAGAAGTAAAATAGAAAAGAAAAGATAAAAGAATGATCTAGAATCATCATATTTAAAAAGCTGATATCGCGAAGCTCGCTTGAGCGTGGCTTCCTACGCTCAAGTGACCAGACATAATCTGAAGGACTCGCTCGAGCGATAACTTCTTCGCTCTAGTGGAGAAAGAAGGATCTCAGAAGTTTTGCAGTGCTACAGTGAAACTACTGGATGCCAGCATTTTTCGCTCGAGCGATGCTTTCCTCGCTCGAGCAAGCACGCCTACAGATTCGCAAGATACTGGGAGCAACAATTCTGCACTTGAGCGACACTTTCCTCGCTCGAGCGACCCCTGAAACAAAATTTCACAATCTCTCCCCCTTAAAGAATTTTGTCCCGAAATTGGCAGTCTTTCTCCACCTGATATCACATGTGGCAATATCAACATACTTCCTAGCTTTCCACCAATTCCATAACGCCACAAAAGTGTGATGATAGTAATAGACTCATCAATCTCTAGCAATCCCATCAATAACTGTATACAAACATACCCATTAGAATCCAAGAGTCAAGAATCAAGGGAACAATGGAAAGCTTTGGCTCATTCTTAATCCATGACAATTCATGACAACAGTAATACATTTATGATTCCTTAACAACATGCAATTAGACATGATATCACTCTAAAAGCAAAAAGAAAGTCAAGAGAACATTAGGAGGCTATAATTCATATTAAATTCATTAGCTAGAAGGGAAAAGCAAGAAAATTATTACATTACAAATTCAAAAATAATTCTAGATACTTCTCGCGTACTTCAGTTTCTCGTTCCCAAGTTGCTTCCTCCACACCATGATGGTGCCACAACATCTTAACTAGGGGAATTGTCTTACCCCTTAACACTTGTTCTCGGGTATCAAAAATTTGGATCGGTCTCTCTTCGTAAGATACATTGTCATCCATTTCAATTTCTATCCAATCTAACACATGGAAAGGGTCAGGTTCATACTTACGGAGCATAGACACATGAAATACATTATGGACTCGTGAGAGTTGAGGCAGTAAGGCAAGACGATACGCCACTTCTCCAATCCGCTCAATGATATCAAAGAAACCAATAAATCTAGGCAATAACTTCCCACTTCGACCAAACCTCATTAATACTTTCCTAGGGGAGACCTTCAAAAATACACGATCACCAACTTCAAAAGATAAAGGTCATCTTCTTCTATCTACATAGCCCTTTTGTTGGCTCTGAACTGTAACTAACCTTTTCCAGATGAAGGTTATTTTCTCAGTAGTTTCGCGAACTAAATCCAGGCCTAACAACGGCTAATCTCCCACTTCTGTCTAACACACCGGTGATCTACACGAGTGCCCATACAATGCCTCGAAAGGTGTCATTCCAATACTTCCTTGAAAGCTATTATTATAAGCAAATTCAACTAAGGGCACGTGCTTCTCTCAGGACCCTTTAAAATCTAATGCAGATGCCCTTAACATATCCTCTAGAATCTGGATAACGCATTCAGATTGCCCGTCGGTTTATGGATGGTATGTAGTACTATAATTTAATCGAGTACAAAAAGCATTTTGAAGACTGCCATAACCTGGCTGTAAAGCGAGGGTCTCTATCTAACACTATACTAACTGGCACCCCATGGAGGCGAATAATCTCACGAACCTAAAGTTCAACTAGAAATTCTATAGAGTCCCAAATGCTCATAGCGAGAAAATGAGCCAACTTAGTAAGCCTATCAACGATCACCCATACCGCATCATTACTTCTTTGAGTCCTAGGATGGCCAGAAATAAAGTCCATGTTGACATGTTCCCATTTCCATTCAGCGACTGGAAGTGGCTGTGGCAATCCGGCCGGTCTTTGGTGTTCAGCCTTAACTTGTTAACAGGTCAGGCATTTGGACACAAATGAGGCTAAATCCTTTTTCATAACCCTCCACCAAAATCGACGGCTTAAGTTGTGATACATTTTGGTGCCCCCTAGATGCACAGCTAGGCGGGAGTGATGGAAATCCCTCAAAACTTCATTCCTCATGGATTCAGGTACGAATAATTGGTCAAGGTAACGGATACTAGAATCTGTATAAATATTTAAACCCCTCTATTCCTTCCCTTGAAGAATTCTCCCTTTTATTGCCTCTACTTTCGGATCATCCAATTGTGCCCCAACTACTCTTGCAACAAGGGTAAGTTGTGCGATGGTGGTAAAAAGGATAGCTTGTTCCAAAGATTCACTGAGTTGTAACGCAAATTCATTGGCATCCTCTATCATCTTCCATCCCCTCATCGCTAGGTTAGCCATTACACTTACCAATTTCCTACTCAAAGCATCCGCTACTACATTAGCTTTGCCAGGGTGGTAGTGTATCTCAAAATCATAGTCCTCTAATAACTCCATCCATCTCCGCTGGCACAAATTCAAATCTTTTTGAGAGAATAAATATTTGAGACTTTTGTGGTCGGAAAAGACTTCAAACTTCTCACCATAGAGGTAGTCTCACCACAGCTTCAAGGCAAAAACAACCGCAGGAAGTTCTAGGTCGTGGGTCGAGTAGTTTCTTTCATGGATCTTCAGTTGGCGCGAGCCATATACCACCTTTCTATCTTGCATTAGAACACATCCCAACCCCTCTCTCAAGGCATCACAATATACCGTATAACCCAAACCACGTTCCAGAATGATAAGGACTGGGGCAGTAGTCAATCTAAGCTTTAGTTCTCGGAAGGAGTTTTCACAAGCTTCGCTCCAAATGAACTTTACTCCCTTACGAGTCAACTTAGTCAATGGAGATGCTATAAAAGAGAAATTCTTTACAAATCAACAATAATAACCTGCTAAGCCCAGAAAACTATGGATTTTTTTGGTGTTCTTAGGCTGCTCCCAACTCTGCACCACTTCTATTTTTGAAGAATCTACCATAACCCCATCTCCTGAGACTACATGACCCAAAAACTTCACTTCGGAAAGCCAGAATTCACATTTCTCATATTTTGCGTACAAGCGGTGCTCCCTAAAAAATTGAAAAATTATGCGAAGATGCCCTTCATGCTCCTCTTCGAAAGGTGAATAGATGAGAATATCATCTACAAAGACTACCACAAATTTGTCAAGAAATTACCGGAAAATTCTATTCATCAAATCCATAAATGTGGCTGGAGCATTTGTCAACCCAAATGGCATAACTAAAAATTCATAGTGACCATACTGGGTGCGTGTAGACACCCCATTTTTGACCGCCCGCAAGACTTAGGCGCTTGGTTCGGTACACTCGATGATGAAAGTTGAATTGTGTGCTTTGAATTCACAGCGATTCGAATTCAATAAGGCTCTCGAAATTACCTCAAATCTTCAACATTTACCTTGTTTGAACCTGTGAGTTTTATTTTTGGACCTTTTTCCACTCTGAGATGAGTTTGAACCAAAAAATAGGGGAGGGCATCAAAGCCCGGCCGTACATCAGTGATGACCGACCGTGGCTATGAATGGTCGGCCCACCCTTGGTGGTGAAAAACACTAGTCTGGGCGGGAGGCTGCCAGCTGTCCACTTTTGAAGATATTTATTACCTTTTGAACTCAAATTCTATAAAAACGAAGCTGTGTGATTGTTTTAAGGGTTGAAAAAAATTTAGAGAGCCTATATACACCTTGAGAGCTCCTCCCTCCTTCTTCTTCCATTACAAGCAACCTTTAAGCTAACCTAGATTCCTTGTGTCATCTATTTACCCCATATACAACTTTGTCTCACCACCTTAGAGCCTTGGTTGATCTTAGAGAAGCATAATTCAAGCTTGAGAGTGGGTTGAAACCAAGTTTGGATCACAAACAACAAGCTTACCCCTTGAAAAGTGTAAGCTTGTTATCTTCTCTCTTGCCTTCATTTCTTTCATTTGCAACATAATTGTTACTGTTTTGCTTTGCTTTGCTTTGAGTCAATTTGAAGTGTTTAAGATTGGGTTTGAATAGCTACCAAAAGGGTAGAGAGAGCTTGCTCTTTCCACACCTTTACCTATAGCTCAAACCCTTCCTTTTCCACTCTTTTTCTTTAATATCTACAATAATTTTCAGAGTTTTAAAAGGGCCAAAAATCATGTTTTGAGGTTTCAAAAGTAGAGGGGTTAGCCACCCTTCCTTGTTCTTGCTTACTAGCATTCATTCTTCTCATTATTGTTTAGCTTTTTAAGCTCTTTTCATGCATGTTTAGCCTCTATTTTTCATGTATTAAGGGCTGTTTTTAGGGTTGTCCAAGCCTTTTAAATTGGTTCATGCTTTTTTTAGTTCATTTGTTGTCTCATAAGTTGGCAAACATAACTTGTTGCATGTTGTTCCAAGCTTTCCTTTACTTATTTCCATGTTTAAGAGTCTAATTTTACCAATCACTCCACCATCCCTCTCTCTTTCATTCTTGAGAATGATTTCAACCAATTAAGGTTGTTCAAGACATGTAAGAAAGACTCTTACTTAATGGCTTAATCTTTTCGAGAGTCATTACCAACGGTATAGTCTTTCTCTCATGCTTTAAAAGAACCTCTCATTTGACATTACTTCTTATTTAGAGGACTTCAACATCACCATAGACAAATGGATTAAAGAATGGCAAGGCTTAATAAAATTGGCTTAAAACTTGGATCAACACACATAAAGAGAGTGGCTTAAATTGATTCAACTTGGTCAGACGTTATGCCAGGTTCCTTGTGTCAAGAGTCGTCATATGCTAATCCATGGCATTTTGATGATTCTTGAAGCATTGCAACCTCCCTTTTTGAGTTCATACTATGATAAGAGGGAGGAGTGGTCTTATTCTTTGCATTTTATTGACTTTTGTCCAAAATTGCATCTGAGACCATCAAGCAATCATTTTTCTCATTGATGGCTTTGGAATCAATTTCAACCTTCTCTCAAGGCTTTCCCATGATAGAGGAGGAAGAAAGGGACAAACAGAGCCTGAGGACACTCTGTCTGCACTGGTTCACCTCAGAACACAAAAACAGAGCTTTGCACCAAATTGATGCACGGCCGGCCATCAGTGATGCACGGTTGGCCCTCAGTGTGTGGCCAGCAGTGTAGTTTTGCAAAAAACAGAGGCAGTGGCTGAAGGTGAAATAGAGGCAGCTTGGGCAAATAGAGTAGCTCTCAGGCACTATGCATGCAACCTTTATCCATCTTCACTTACGCATTTTGTCGAATGTAATTAATCTTGTTGTAAGTAATTAGTTGTAGCTAGTTAATTTTGTAAAGTGTTGTAACTAATTAGTTATTCAATTTCATTTTGTAATTAGTTAGTTAACTAGAATAGTTAGTTGATTCAATTGTTGTAATGAAGTAGTTAATTAGCTTAGTTAAGTTAATTATTATTCATTCATTCGGTTTTGTAATAATTAACTTAATTTGGACTTTCGGACATTGATTCTCACCCTTCTGCGTGAGGGATCAAATGTTGTAATAATGTGTATATCTTCCAATCTCACGTCTTTCTCCCTTTTATTTAACTGCTTAAGATGGTTAGTTTAGAGATATCATGTTTTATTTAGCATTCTCCATGTTTGCATCCATCTGTATTTCATGCACCGAGGCTCGATTCATCATTCTAACTACATTGTCGTTTAAATATCTCTTTGAATACGTGCTTAGACCACATGTTATCAAATTGATTCATATGTTATGCTAGTAGTCAAGCCTATTTAATTTCATATCGCATGTGTTGCATTAGTCATATTGCATAGTTAGGATCATGCATTTTTCTAACTTTGTTTCTTTTTTGGCTTGGAGTACTAGGTAAGCTTTTATTTGCTTTTAGCATAATCACATGCGTGTGAATGTTGCCATATCTAGCAGCTTGCCATGAGGCTAAATGCTTAATTGATAAACTGCTTGAATGCCTGTGGATAAAGGCTTGTTGCTTGAATTGGAATAATTTGAGTAAATGTTCATATGATATCACTTTTTCAAGTGGTCCATATTTCGAAACAATTTTCCAAAACAAACATGACTCGAGATGTTCCAATTCTTGCAATTTTAGTCTATGCTTGTGTGTGTGCATATCACATAGTAAATGCTAGCCTAAATAAACTGGAACAAGAGCATATAATGTACATAAGATTCATATCATGATTAGTAGAGGCCGATCTTTGATCGGGCAAACGGGGATGCTCAATTCATGACCTTCCCCTCTCGTACCTAAGTTCCCAAACCGAGACAATCTTGGTGATGATGGACACGTGGCCTTTGGCACGAGTCATGGTGTAGACCTGACTTCCTTCGCGCGCCCCCCTTTCGGAGAAGGCGTGAATTTGGTCTTACTACAGTTCGGACTCCTGTCACGGTTCTGAATCTAATCTCACAAAGTGTAATGTGAAACTGATAAACACCAAAGAGTCCAAATCTAGCAATTGGTTTTGAAAGATCAATTTTGAATGAAAAAGCACAAAACATGGACTGCTTTGCTAGATTACAGAGTCGCCACCTAAATATTTTGTTTTGGGAAATTTAGGAAACCCTGACTCGTGCCAAAGGCCACGTGTCCATCATCACCAAAGTTGCCTCGACTCGGGAACTTGGGTACGAGAGGGGAAGGTCATGACATGAGCACCCCCGCTCGCCCGATCAAAGATTGGCCTCTACTACCATGATATGTTATTTTATAAACACATGTGTTCTTATTCTGATTATTAGCTAACTTTACTATGTGATGCACATAACATACAAGTATAGACTCGATCACGAGAATTGGAACAAAACAACTCATGTTTGTTTTTTAAAATGGTTTGAAAGTGCTACTCGCAAGTAGGATAAAGTGCGGATTTGCCACCCTCAAGTGGGCTTAAAACATGATTTTGCCACTTCGCAAAGTGGGCTTAAAACTCACAATCATCTAGTTGTTCCAATTCAGGCAATAAAGCCTTCACCCACAGGCATTTAGGCAGTTAAGCACTTAAGCAAATAGCCTCATGGCAAGCATGCTATCATGGCAACACTCACACTCATGCAAGGATGCTAAAGCGTAAACACTTACAGTATACTCCAAGCCAAAACAAAAGCTAGTTAGAAATCAATGCATGATCCTAACTATGTTAATATGCATAATGCAACACATGCAAAATGCAACTAAATAGGCTCAGCTATCTAAGATGGCATATGAATGCAACAATTTGATACACGTATTCAAATAGGTATTGAAATACTATGCAGTTTGAATGATGCGCCGAGCTCGGTGCATGCAAGACAAATGAATGATGCAAACATGCAAAGCATAAGGTATGCTAATTGAAACGTTCCCTAAAACCAACCATTGAAAACGGTTAAATAAAAGGAAGAAAGACGTAGGGTTTGAAGACATGCACACACACACACACGCTTATTACAACATTGCACCCTCTCGAAGAAGGGTCCGAATAAGTAAGCTAAGCTAATCTAAGTTGAGCTACTTATTACAAAATAATTAATTAACTAACTTAGCTAATTAATTACAAACCGAATTGAAGCTGGCTACGCTAAACTAATTAGAATATTACAAAGACGAATTAGATTAGCTAAACACATTAACTAATTAATTACAAAACTAGTAAATTAACTAGCTAAGTAAAACAGTAAAACGGCCTCAGGGAAGGGAGATATGCATGCTCGGTGTGCTTCGCTCGAAAACGCATTACCTTGCCATGAGTTGCCTCTGTTTGCACTCACTGTGATCTCAGAACACTGTGCAAGCTTCCAGATGGCTTCTGCCCCAAAATAGGAACACTTTGGACAATTTCTCCTTCAGGTGGCCGATCGGCCACCTCAACTGGTCGGTAGGCTACTTCAACTGGCCGGCCGGCCAGTACAAGTAGTCGGCAGGCTAGTGCAAGTGGCTAGCCGGCCACTTCTCTTTCCAGAATCCTGCCTTTGCTGCAACAAAGAGCAACAGAGCCAAGGCAATTGTAGACCCGACTTTCTTCACGCGCCCCCCTTTCGGAGAGGGCACGAATTGGTCTTACTACAGTTCGGACACCTATCACAGTTTTGAATCTAATCTCACAAAATGCAATGTGAGACTGATAAACACCAAAGAGTCTAAATCTGGCAATTGGTTTTGGAAAATCAATTTTGAATGAAAAAGCGCCAAACATGGACTGCTTTACCAGATTACAGAGTTGCCACCTAAATATTTTATTTTTGGGAAATTTAGGAAACCCTGACTCGTGCCAAAGGCCACGTGTCCATCATCACCAAAGTTGCCTTGGCTCGGGAACTTGGGTACGAAAGGGGAAGGTCCTGAAATGAGCACCCCCACTCGCCTGATCAAAGGATCGGCCTCTACTAAACATGATATGTTGTTTGATAAACACATGTGTTCTTATTTCGATTATTAGCTAACTTTACTATGTGATGCACACAGCATACAAGTATAGACTAAATCGCTCAAGTTGGAACAAAACAACTTATGTTTGTCTTTTGAAAATGGTTTAGAAGTGCTACTCGCAAGTAGGCTAAAGTGCGGATTTGCCACCCTCAAGTGGGCTTAAAACTCACAATCGTCGAATTGTTCCAATTCAAGTAATCGAACCTTCATCCACAGGCATTCAAGCAGTTAAGTACTTAAGCAAATAGCCTCATGGCAAGCATGCTATCATGGCAACACTCACACTCATGCAAGTATGCTAAAACGAAAAGACTTACAGTGTACTCCGAGCCAAAACAGAAAACTAGTTAGGAATCATGCATGATCCTAACTATACAGAATGCCTAATGCAGCACATGCAATTTATGCAACTAAATAGGTTCAGTTATCTAAGATGGCATATGAATGCGACAATTTGATACATGTATTCAAATAGGTATTGAAATACGATGTAGTTTGAATGATGCGCCGAGCCCGGTGCATACAAGATGAATGAATGATGCAAACATGCAAGCATATGGTATGCTAATCAAAATGCGCCCTAAAACTAACCATTGAAAGCTGATAAGTAAAAGGAAGAAAGAAGTGGGGTTGGAAGACATGCACACACACACGCACACTTATTACAACAATATGCCCTCGCGAAGGAGGGTCCAAATAATTGAGCTAAACTATTCTAAGCTAAGCTATCCAACTAATCTAATTAAACTAATTAGACTAATTAAACTAATTAGGCTAATTATTACAAATCAAAATAAAGAAATAGCTAAACTAAGCTACTTAATTATTACATCACTTTAACTAATTAACAAATTAATTAAATTACAAATCAAATACTAGCTAACAAGTAAAGATTTAAACATATGCTGCCTCAGCTCTGTCTGAAGAAGTTGAACATGCATGCCTCGGTTTCCATCCCGAAAAGCTCTCTGGTTTGCTCTTTAGAGGCTCTGTTTGCAGGTTGTCTTTAAGAACTTATTGCTGAAACTTACCAAACCAATGCTGGGGAGTGCACCAGCGGCCTGCCGGCCATGAGGAGTTGCTGCCGGCCATCTGGCGGCCAAGAGTAAGCCTCTGCCGGCCAACAACTTTGCTCGATTCTTGTTTACACATTTACATTACCGAACCATTTCTTAATTGATTCAGTCCAATGTGCAAGTCCTCTAAGGAGAGGAGGTCAACCAAAAGAATGGCTTAGGACATGAGAGGGATTATGCCCTTTGACTAGGAGGAACCCTCAAAAGAGGGTTAAAGCCATTTGGGCACAAAGCCTACTTCATGCTTAAACACAAGCTTAAGGCCAAACAACCCTCAAATCAAATTGAAAAATGAAGAAATGGGGGAGGTTGCAGTTGCTTTAATGTTGAGATGGCATGCTAAAGACCTTAAAGCATGCAAGCAATACAACCATAACATGTTGAGGGCCAAAAACATCAAAGCTAGTAAAGAGCATCACACAAGTGGAATGCAATATATAGCCTAAACAAACAAACCAGCTCTAGACAGAGCTCAATCACACCAAAATAATGGCCTAAACATGCTGAAATGGTAGCCCAAAAGCTTAGACAAACATGCATACAAATTGGCTTTCGAGCAAGGCACAAGGCACAATTCCCAAAAGCATTGAAAGAGTAGAACATGCGAGAGTGTGACTACACTATATACACCAAAATCATGTGAGAAATGAGGCTAAGGCATACAAACAACTCAAGCAAAGCATGCTAGAGACTTTGAAGCTCAAAGCTAGTCAAGGGCCTTTACATTATAGCTATACAAAACAATCCTCATATGACCTAAACCACTCAAAACAGAATTAAAGCATGCTAAAACATGGATAAAAGCATGCTTGAGTGTGGCCAAAATAAGCTAGAATGATGGGCTAAAGCATCAAGCATACAAGGCTAATTAGCAAGATTACACTACAACTGTAAGAAGCATGCATGAGGTGGCTCAACCAGGCCAAAACAGAGTTACAACATGCTAAAATAAGGTCAAAAATAGGTTGAGATCAAGTCAAGTGATGGTAGAAAAACAAGCTCAACATGTAGGCCAACAAGACATGCAACCAAGAAGCAAAAAGGGGAGGCCACCCCCTCTTACTTTGGACCTCAAAACATGATTTCTACCACTAAAATTTCTCTGAGTTTCAGTGGTAGAAAGGCCAAAAAAAGGGGGCCTCAAAAGCCTTAAGAGATGACACAAGGCTTAAGCAAATAAGGCACACAAGGGGGTGAAACACCCCTAACTCCCACAGGGCCTCAAATAATCACTTTTAACACTTAAAAATAGAGATTTTTGTAGTTGAAAGCTAGGCCAAAAACAGCATGCAAGGGTGGCCAAACCAATGTACAAAAACAAAGCTTAAAAAGGTAGATTCTCACCCTTGAAACACAACTTTAAAACAACAACTTTCTTGAGCTAAAACCAACTTTGAGCCCTCAACCAAGCCTCTAGAGACCTCAGCCCCAATATGAGAGTGTTTGGCTAAGAGTGCTAGTGCAAATATGCAAGAAAAGCTCACTTTCAAGGCTAAAATATAGAGAGAGAGGATTCTAGAGAGAGAGAGAGAGAGAAATTTAGCTCAGCTCAATTCTTGTAACCCCTTATAAGCATATAGATAGCTTCTAAATATAGAAGATACAAAGGAGCCTTGAAGAGATCCAGCCATCCACGTGGGTATAGATGGTTTATCTTACAAACAGCTGGCTCAAAAATATCAGAAAAATATCTGTTGAAATAATGGTGGTCGGCCGGCCATCAGTGATGGCCGGTAGTGCCTCATTGATGGCCGGCAGGCCTCATCAATGGCCGGCAGGAATAAATTGATGGCCGGCAGTGGCATTTCATGGCCGGTAGTGCACCAAAACAAGCACTACAGAGAGACTAAAGCATGGTCCAAAAATGAGACAAAATGGAAATAGGGTCTGGAAAGATCAAACCTGGGGCATTCCGTCACAAAAGTTGAGCACTCAGCGAGCAATCAAACTTGTCATCGGATGTACCTGCAAGCACATTCAAGTCTTGAGGACGGTCAAAAATGGGGTATCTACGGCAATGTATTTGGCAAGAAATGTATGTACTATCACCCTCCTCATCATATCTCAAGCTCAAAGGAGTGTGGTACTTGGCTTTCAAGCCACCAATCAAGCATCTCAATGCATGATGGCCCAAGAACCAAGCTTGTACAAGCTTGGTGAATGCGCACATAAGACTCAAAGTGTCGTCAACCTATCATGCATGCTCAAGGGTGACAACGACCAAGGAATGTGACACGTTTCATCACTTTGAGTATGAAATGCCTCACATTCCTTGTGTTTGGATTAACGTCCGATCCAAACAAATGCAATGCAACACACGTATGTTATCTTGGCATGTTTTACTTGATTAAATTCTTGTTTACTCATTTTAACTTACCAATTAGTCCATTAACCGGTTAAGTCCAATTGTGAAAAGTCCTCTAATTTGAAAGATGACGTAAGCTTCAGGTGCCTTGAGCATGAAGAAAGTATCATGTTATTGGTTAGTAGAAATCCTCAAGGGAGGATTAAAACCAATAGGCATGAATACCTCAAGTTCATGCTCAAGCCAACAAGGGGCTTAAGGCCACTTTCAAGGTGAATGAAAATTTGAAACAATGGAGTGCAATGACACACATTTTAGCACTGAAATAGCATGCTAAGTGACTTAAAAACAATGCAAACAACTCATGTAATGCATGCTCAAAGGCTTAACTCATTAAGCTAATGAAAGGGGTTGTGCCACCACCTTACAACACAAGCCTCAAAGGGCTAAACTAAATCAAAATAGACCTCAAACATGCCAAAAAAATGGCCAAATCATGCTGAGATTGTAGTTTACAAGGCGAGAAAAATCATGCATACCAATTGGCCAACAAGCAAGGCATAAGGCTTAACTCTTTGAAGCAATGAAGGAGCAATACATGCAAGAGTATGACAATGGTATAAGCTCTGAAATTGCAAGCTAAATGATGCCATATCATGGAAATAACTCAAACAAAGCATGCTAGAAAGCCCAAAACATAAAGCTAGCAAAGCCAACTATACCATAGCCATACAAGACAAGCCTCAAAGGACCAAGGCCATTCAAAACAGAGCAAAAGCATGCTAAAATAAGGCAAAAAATATGCTGGAATCAAGCTAACATATGCTAGAACGATGGGCTAACCCATTCAGCATTCAAGGCTATTAAACAAGATTACACTACAAGTGTAAGAAGCAAGCAATAGGTGGCCAAACCAGCCAAAAATAGAGTTAGAGCAGGTCCAAAAAGTCAGAAAAACATGCTTGAACTAAGCTTCGAAAAGAGAGAAACACATGCTCACTTGATAGGCCATCTATGCATACAAACAAGATACAAGGAGAGGAGACCACCCCCCTCCTATTTTGAGCCTCAAAACCAACTTTCTACCACTGAAATTCTTCTGAGTTTCAGTGGTAGAAAGGCCAAACAAAGGTGATTACAAAGGCTAAGAAAGGTGGCTCAAGAGGCTTTACAAGCCAAAGAGCAAAAGAGGGGAAACACCCCCTCACCAAACAAGACTCAAACCAACATTTTAAAGCCTTAAAATCAGAGTTTTTAAGAGGTTAAAACTAGCCTCAAAATAGCATGCAAAGGTGATCAAACACTTAATCAAAACAAAGCTTAAAAGGGACAAGTTGTTACCCTTGAAGAATAGCAACAAGACAGGTTTTGAGCTCCAAACAAACCTTCAAGAACCTTAGCTCCAAGGTAGTGGTGTTTGACTAGGTGTTTTAGTGCAAATATGTGAAGAAAACACACTTGAAGGCACAATATAGCACAATATAGAGAGAGAGAGGGAAATTGAGCTCTGAAATTTTGTGAACCCCTCTAAAGGGGGAGGGACCTCCCCTTATATAGAGCAAGCAAGCAAAAAGGCTTACTTGATGTATCCATACATGGAGGACGAGTTTCAATGAGCCACAGCTGGCTTAAAAGATCTGAAAATATCTAAAAAGGAGAAAAATTGGCTGTCGGCCAGCTAAGGTGGCCGGCCGGCCACTTCCCCTTGCCGGCCGACCACTTGAAGTGGCCTACAAGAGAGGAAAGTGGCTGACAAGTGCCACAAGTGGCCGACAAGGCCTTCTTCCCCCACTAGGCAAGAGGCAACAAAGTTTGGCCCAAAAACCAAGGCCAAAACACAAATGTTAAGAGGCTCAAAGACAAGGCAATCATCGACTGCACAACCGATGACGTCAAAGCCTTGAGGTCGGTCAAAAATGGGGTGTCTACACATGGGTTTCCTAAATTTTCCCAAAATAAAATATTTAGGTGGCGACTCTGTATCTGGCAAAGTAGTCCAATTTTGACATTTTTTATTCAAAATCAATTTTCTAAACAATTTGCCAGATTTGGACTCTTTGGTGTTTATCAATTTCACATTGCATTTGTGAGATTAGATTCAGAATCACAAGTGGAGTCCAAACTGTAGGGCTTATTCCAAGCTTCCAAAAAAAGGGTGCGAAAAAGTCAAGCTAAAAAGAAGCCTTTGGGATATCTTCCTCCCTAACTTGGACTTGGTGATAGCCTGACCGCAAATCTATCTTAGAAAAACAACGAAAGCCTTTAAGTTAATCGAAGAGATCATCTATCCTGGGCAAAGGGTATTTATTCTTAACTGTGACTTGGTTCAGTTTACGATAATCTATACACAATCTTAGGGACCCATCCTTCTTCTTTGCAAATAAAGTCGATGCTCCCCACGGCGAGGTACTTGGGCGTATGAAACCCTTACTCAATAACTCTTGCAATTGTTCCTTTAAAACAATCAGTTCAGCTGGAGCAAACCTATATGGTGATAAGGAAATAGGTGTTGTACCCGGAAGCAAGTCTATGGTGAACTCGACTTCCCTATGAGGGGGTAGTTCTGTAAGGTCGTCAGGAAAGACATCAGAATATTCACACACTACTTTCAGAAATTCGTCCCAGATCACCCTATTCCTGTCATCTAAAAAGGCTGCTAAAAAAGAATTAAACTGGTTCCGACCACAAAGGTAGTATGAAGAGGGTAAGGATCCATCATTTTTATCTCCCAAAAATGTAAAACAATCACCACCTGGAGTGCACACTGTAAACCTTTCCCAGGAACAATCTATAATTTCCCGATACATGGATAACCAATACATACCAAGGATAACAGCGGAACTCGACATTTCCAACAATGCGAAGTCAAACGGAAGTTGCTGACCCGCAACCTCAATTACACACCCAGAACACCCCTAGGTCAAAACGACCTCACTTCCGACTGATGACTCAACTGTAAGCGGAAATTTTAGTTGCTTACTTTCTAACCCCAACAATGATCCAAATGTTGTAGCAAGAAAGAAATGAGATGCTTCAGTGCCAATTAACACATTTGCCCAAGTATTGAAAATGAGGAAGGTACCTCTCACAACTGATGGCCTTACATTCTTCTCGAAAGCGGTGATAGCATATACTCTCCCCTGTGGTCTCTACTCCCTCACATCACCTCTCTAAGAAAAAGCTTGTTGTACGAATTGAGCGGATGTGGTTCCCTGAGCTATCCTAGGTGCCTGACCTGATTGAGCTGGCTAATATGACTGTCGATGCCCCTCTCCCATCTGAAAACCTCCAGACTACCAAGACCCGGTCATACTGGGAGCCCCAACCTTCTATGGGCAGAACTTCTTCAAATGTCTCGGCTGACCACATTGATAACAAGACTGAGGCTGGCTCCTACTCTGAGGCTGACCCTGTGGATGTATAGGTTATGACTGCACTCCACTTTTCTGCCCACACTCTGTGACTTTGTGGCCCATTTGACCACATCTATAACAGACACCACGAACTTGGGTTACACTTCTCCAAACTTCCACTCATCCCAAACCCAGAGGATTTAACTTGTTGTGAGGCCGATTGGAAAAATGATGATGAACCCTTTGACCTCTTTGAAGAACTAGTGTCACTCCTAGCATCAGGATGTCCAGCTCTCTTTAATTTTTGCCTTGCCTCTTTGACTTCTACAGTAATCTCCACATGAGCTGCCGCTTCCACTAGACAGTCATAATCGCAAATCATGTTACCAGCTACCTTCATCAAGATTTTTGGTCTCAATCCAAGACATCTATGTTCTTCTATGGCCACTACTTCAGGCGCAAAACGTGATAAGCTGGTAAATTTGGCTTCAAATTCAGCCACTGATGTATTCAGTTGCAGTAACTCATCAAACTATTTTCTCAATCGCTCCCTAGTTGTGGGTGGGAGAAATTTATATTGGAAAGCTTACACAAATGCCTCCCAAGTGTGTTCAACCCTATGCTTTATGGACTTTCACCATTGCCCGGCCTCCCTTTTCAACTGGTAGGCTGCTAGCGCCACTTGCAATTCATTTTCTCGAATGTCTAAGATTTCAAAGGATTTGACCATTTGCTCTAACCATTCATCAGCTTCCATCGGATTTGGCCCACTACTATACTCGACGAGATTGGAACAGAAAAACTCCTTTTTCAAAAAGGAAGCCCTCGTTTCTCCTTCAATAATTCTAGCCAGTTGCTCGGCTCTCAATATTTCCATGGACTCCCGTAGCGCCCCTGCCATTTCCATTACTAAGGCCCCCATAGCTTCTTGGGTTGGTGGAAAGAGTATAGTATTTTGACCCACTCCTTCTTCTTATGGAGCGATCTCAGGTTGGGCAGGAATGTTCCGGCCTCCCCGATGAGGTCTACCGCGAGCTCTAGTGCGTCCCGACATCTATAAGAACAGAGACAACATTAAATACAAAACCAACTTTCCACACCTAAGTGCTCCATTCATACCTATACACCATACAAACGCATAACTTCCCAAATATAGTAATTTACATAATCACACATACAATCACATAAAGCACACATGAGTTGTATTCATAAGGTATTCGCTAACTCCATCAGAATCAAGGACCCCCATATGGAAAGAATAGTGATCAAGTGCCGTTCCAAAAGGATTTTGATAAATGCAAAGGGGCGAAGCCATATCCTAGAAGTCTAACTCCATATACATGTAATCACAGAAAACTCATAACATACTAGGGATCCTAAACATTCCTTCCTCGCCTAAGGACCCTACTGTGACACATGTCACTTCCCACTAGCCCAAGGTATTCTAACCTGTGGCTCTGATACCAACCTGATAATTAATGTAAGAAACATTCATGACCATTAGAACTTAATACCAAAAGGGCCATCTTTCCCCTTTGAACTAACATTTTCCATCGTACAAAGTCCAAGGGTTACATGTTCCAAAATTTATCCTAGTTCAAGAAGCTAGATGGCATTACATTGACAATTACTTCACTGGCCCATAAGGTACATCAAAACTAAATAGAACATTACACAAAACAATTAAGTCTTAATACAAAATATCTTTTTGTCTTCTTCTTTCAAAACCAACTAAGTGTCCTCTGCTCTACTGAGGAAAAACTTCATCTGTCCCTGAAAAAATAAATTAGGGTTAAGCAGATCGCCCAATAGGAATACATTTACTCAAGTATTTAATTATTCGAATGAATTTATGGCATCCTTAAGACAAAACATAATAATAAATTATGAGCACATGTGATCTTCACCACTTATGTAAATACATAACAATTTAACATGGACAATTACATTTCACACCTTCTCAACACGACATTTAAGCAATCACATCATTAGAAAACAAACCATGAGTCCCATGTAAGAGTCCAACATAAGTTACTTTAGTTTCAAAATCCATCCCCACATTTGCCGACTATTATACGATAGGAAGGGAGCTCCTCAAGAAAACCATCTATGTTTCCACTTTCGTCGACTACAATACAGCAGGACTGTGTGGATACCCAAAAACGTCTTTCCGACATTCGTCCAACGATAAGCCTAAACAGGGAATTTGGGCACCTTTTTAAACTACCCGCGCGGGTACCAACATAACACAACATTTTTTCCAACACTGACTTTTACCCAAACTCATGCACAATTAACAATTCTATCACATTTTAATTCCATCAACAAACATCCATTATCACAATAGATGAAACACCACATAACCTTTAAAGAAAAATAACATTCAAGCCGCAATTGTCATCTCTTCATCATTCATCATATCCCATGAAACAAAATGAATTCTATTCAATTTAGTGTCTTCCACCCAAAGGTACACTCTAGGGTTTTGCCAAATTTGGGGGTTTTGCTTCTTTATCATAGATAAAGGTTTAAACAACGTTTATATACAAGTTCTAAAAGAAAAAGTGAAGACATGTCAGGCAAAAGTCAAGCAAGTTGTTTATTTATGCAAATCATGAGTTTGATTCCACACAATCTTCAAAAATTAATTCATAGTCACAATAGTCACAACAATACCATAGAATCCCTTCAAAATAAGGAAATACTAGAGTAAAAGCACCCCTACCTCGAAAATCAGGCAAGGAAGTTAAGCTCCTACAAGAATCCTTTGCAATCCCACGATCCAATCGGTGGACAAGGATAATCTTCAAGTGTTCTTCACTCCTAGCAAGAGAGTTTGGTTGGATTTCAAGTGTATAAGAGGTATTTTATGGTGGAAACTTAGGGTTTTATAGAGAGGGAAAGTGTCTAAGAGTAAAAGTAAAATAGAAAAGAAGAGGTAAAAGAATGATCTAGAATCATCATATTTAAAAAGCTGATATCGCGAAGCTCGCTCGAGCGTGGCTTCCTATGCTCGAGCGACCAGACACAATCTGAAGGACTCGCTCGAGCGAAAAAAGAAGTGTCTCAGAAGTTTTGCAGTGCTATAGTGAAACTACTGGATGCCAACATTCTCCGCTTGAGCGGGCGCACCTGCAAATTCGCAAGATACTGGGAGCAACAATTCTGCGCTCGAGCGACACTTTCCTCACTCAAGTGACCCCTGAAACAAAATGTCACAATGTGTAGAAAGAAGCATCACTTCAAAAGCTTTACCCTTGTTGCTATATTGAGTTCTAAAGCTTTGCTAAGTTGTTTTGTTTTCTCAAATGTGATAACTCTTTTTTGTTTCTTTTCTCACATCATGTAGCAACCTTTTAATATCTTCACTTTTTGGGTGTAGGTGCTTTTAAATTAGATTTCAGTCAAACTAGGCCTTGCTAAGTTTTTTAACTTTGAAATGCAATCTTACAAGTTACAACTCAAACCATTCCCCTTGTTTCATTCTTAATCATTTTTGAAAGACAGAATTGTTGGCTACTTGATAGAGAATTCACTTTGAAAATAATGATATGTTACTATTTTGTAAAATGTTGCCAAGTTTGCTTGTTGAGAGGTAGAAACATTCTAATTCAATAGTGACTAAGGGATTACATTGGAGATATTGACCAGCACTTGTTTCTATTGAGAAGTGGGAATTTTGTGATTAATTACAGTAGGAAAATTGCAATATGGAGAGTATTGAATGGAAATGTTGTTCATAAGCATGAAAACAACCTTGGAATTAATTGCTAATTGTATATGAGTGTTGGAAGAATAAAGGAAACTTGGTAGACACGGCTAATTCAATCAACAATCTTACATTCTTAAATAGTTTGTACCTTTGTTATTTGCTACTTTTTAGTTTTGTCATTTTTTTATGATGATTTTTACCATAGAAAGATACATACATAATTCAACAACTTAACATTAAAAATAAAGTAAAATGACATTAAAATACTACTTTTTATTATTATTTTAAACTACACATCTCAAAACAATATCATTTTAATTTAGCTTTAAGCATATAAGATATCTTCATCCATTTCTCAAGGTCTATTAGAGGTTCAACAACTCACTAACTTCGACATTTCAAAAAACAATTTGAATGGATGGATACCAGAGATTTCTATTTATTTATTTATTTATTTTTAATTTGTTTAAACGTTAGGTAATGGGTTTTTAAGCTTAAAAAGTGATAAATGACTCCGGCATTTTATGATATTTAAAAAATATGTAATAATTTCTACAATTGTAGTATAATTATATCAATATTTCTTTTATAAGGTTAAAATCTTTAACTAATGTAGATGGTGTGAAAATGTAAATAAAGGTAAAATATACGTAAAAAAAGATAATAATATTATCTTTTATTGGACTGATATATTTCTCCAAAACTTAAGAGAGAGAGTGGTGTAATTTATACCAAAAAAGGAAAAAAAATCTAATGTGTTTGGTTAGCCAAGTTTAAGAAAAAGAAAAGAAAAGAAAAGAAAAAATATTACCTGTCTAACTTTTAGGTGTAAATCTTTTTTGAGTTTTAAAAATAATTTAAAATTTTTAATTTGTATATTTTATATTTTTGATAAAAAAAATTTAATATTTTAATTAAATTAAAAAAAATATTTTACACATTTTTATTTAATTTAAACAAAAGAAATTAAATTATTATTTTTTATATTTTATCTTTTCAGTACTTTTATCCGATTAGTATCTACTAATTGTTGAGTATTCTCTCTCTCTCACCATCATCATATTATAATTTTTACTAAAAAAATTTCCGCTGTTTGGTTTATATTTTTTAAAAATTATTTTCAATATTTTTTTAATATTCGTATCTGCAAATTTTCCTCTACTACTCCCTCCTTCGAGTGATCTCTTCCCCTGCTCCTCTCGCTCTCTTCTCTCCATACTATGCTCATTCGTCTCTCATCATCTGGCTCGACTGACTGCGGGTTCTAAGTGGTTGTTCGGTTTAAAACCCTAATCTAACCCAGTGAGTCTTCGTTTGGTTTCTAAGAAAACAAAAGATTTTTTTTTTTTTTGAAGAGCAATAAACAAGGTATGCCTCCCTCTGATTATTTCTGAAACCCTAAACCCTCTTCTAAAACTCTCTTCTTCCTCATTTTTTACTCTCTAGTGTTCTATCTAAATTTCTATTCTAGTGTCTCTTGGCTCACACTAATTCAAAATTTGTACTGAAACAAGGCTTGGTAAGGATTTTGTTCTATTTTGCTATTTACATATCTCGGTTGACATTCCTAATGAACTAATCCATTTTTACATTAATTAATAGAGTATTTTGTAACCATATTGTTGCTTCCGTGACTTGTTCTTGAGTTGTTGCAAAATACTTCATGAGAAATTTTGGCATTAAAATTATAGGGCTAATTATGTTATTTGAATTTTGATTACATTTAAGATGTTTGTAAAAATGCTTAGTTCGGTAGCAATTTAAGAAAATGTATTTTGGAACTATATTTTCATTGCATTTAGATGTTGAAAACTTGTGATTGACTATTCCAAAGTATATTTAGTGATATTCACATGAAGCAACTATAACTTGTGGTGGGACCTCCCAATTTGTAAGTTAGGGCAAATAGTTATTCCAAAGTGTTTTTGGTAATGTTTAGTACTTGTTGTTCTAGTTGAATTAAATAGCCATCTCAAGTAAATCATCTCTTTGATTGGTTTTTAAATATATATATATAAGCGAAATTAGTTCACATACAATAGAAATACTTCCAAAAATGCTAATAAAATAGTGCTTGAACTTCACTTGTATCGTTGTTTAAGCATGAGCAGTTGACAAGATAACGGGGAAGAGACTCCAACCAACAAAAAAAACTGTGACAAGATAAAAAGAATTAAAGTATATGATTTTAATTTTAGCTAAAAAGCAGTCGACATGAAGCTTATGTTTAATAAAATGATTTTCCTCCGCATACTTTTTTCAAAGTGGATGCTAAGATAATCCATGAATTACTGTCTTCCCTCTAAGCATGGAGGCTTTCCTAGCAACCATGAAAGATTAGTGTGAAACTTTAGGATTGAAGTAGTGGAAAGTGCGAGAAAGGGAAAATTTTGAATTTTTTTTCCTTCTTTGTTTAGCATGCTAAATGACAATGTTGGGAAATGTAAGATTTTTAAATTTAGTGTACAACCCATAGCAACATGGTAAGTTGCTTTTCAATTTCTTGCAAAATATACATAAATGTTTCTTGCAAAAAATAAAAATAAAAAATTTCATTATTTTGTCACTTTGGATTTCTGGGTCCTGTTACCATGTGCACCTTATATCGTAACCATTGAATCTTCACAAACTAAGCCATTGAATAATTTGATGGAAAAAACATGAAACCTTCTCAACCAGTTGTTGTCATGATAGAAAAGCTCCTCTCTCTCTCTCTCTCTCTCTCTCTGTTTGTCTTTCTCTCTCCTGCTTTCTCCCCTCTAAGAATGCCCTAACGTTTTTCTCCCAACGCGACTCTGACAATTTTCTCTCCCTCCTACGACGCTACTCAAAGACCTTCCCACAAAGTTGAAACTCTTCCATCTCCATTTTCTGCAACTTATTCTAGTATATATGTTGGTCCATTTTGTGAGCCTTATTCCGGTTTTGTGTTAATATAAAGAAGCAGTTGAAGTCTATGCATCTTCTTGTGTTCTTTTGCTAATATATTCTCTCTCTCTCTCTCTCTCTCTCTCTCTCTCTCTCATTGTGTTATGGTCCATTTTGTGAACTCTTCTTTGCTTGTTGACTTTTTACTTCTTTTAAGTTCATTGTTTGTGGGGTGAAACCCATATGACCTATTTATTACAACTTTTACTAACCCTTCATTTTTTGTTGTTGGAAAACTCTATTCACTTTGATTTTAATCCAATTTTGTCTCTCATTCTTCGGATTATCTCAGATTATCTCAGAATTTTGAACATTGGGCTAGTGAAACTACAACTTAAAGGTTTTTTCCAAACTTGGTGACGATTTTAAACTATTTTTCTCTCTATTGTTTAAGATGTTTGAATTTGATTGGATTTAAGCTGTTCCAAACTGTTCTAAACGACTTTTTGATCGTAGTTAAGATCATCCAAAGAATGAGAGATTGTTCGAAACTATTCCAAATTGGACTTTAAATGATTTTTTTCAAACTGTTTTTTGAATTTTGATTACATTTAAGATGTTCGTAAAAATGCATTAGTCTTTTTTTTTTTTTGGTTCAACAAAAATAAACTTTAGTGAAGAGCATTTGGAGAGGAATTTGAATGTGCTGCCCTTTTTACTTACTAGAAAGAAGATAAGTAAATCTTTTTGGTAAATTAGTGTTAAGCATGAGATCTTTCAAATTATTTGGGGTATCAAAAATGGTTAAAATCTAACTCACTGAAATAGATCAAATATATCTTGGGTACCCACTGATCAAATATATCTTACTGAATTTTTTTGAATTTTAGCTCATTCAAAACCAAGCACATTGGTTGGGGAAAACAATGTGCTTCACATTAATTTTTTATTTGCTACATTCATTTCTACAGATCAATATTTATGTGAAATGTAATAACTTTAAAATCTTTTTCATTCTTCTTTTGTAACCAATCATTGGTGTGGGAGCCAGAAAATATAGGTACTAGCTTATTGGGCCTAACCTAAACAAAGCCTACAATAGGTCCGGCCCAAACAAATATCACACCCCCCATCTATATAAAAGGGGGGCATCCCAAGTGGGAGGTATGTCTCATCTCTCTCTACAAAAACACACACCCCTTCAAATACATACACTGACTATTTCTTGAAAAAAGTACTAACTTCATCATCGGAGTACTCCCGGCCGGCAACCACGGTTTGGTGGCACCGACTATGTTCCTCATTGCAGATCTACAGGGGTGAAGCTTTTCTCTTCGTTGGATCTCTACAACATCCATGTGAGAGGATATTTCATGATCTCACAATTGGCGCCGTCTGTGGGAACGACTGAATGGGATCAATGAAGAACACAACAAATATACTGCTGTAAGTAAACATATATGGGTTGCTTTGAGGTTAGTGCACTTTCTACAAAAGCAAAATCAATCCCAAGTAATACGGCCCACGGCTGGGTCTCATTTTCATTTTGATTCAACTTGATTTGCAATATGTAGATCTACGTACATATAATATTATATATATCTGTGATGTAAGTAAGCGTATATTGGTGGGTTGTTTCTTGCACATCAATTTTTGCCTGCTAAAAGCAACAAGAACAAAATCAGAGCAGAGCATTTTCACTTTCTCTCTCTAAAACTGGGTTTCAGACTTTCGTTTATGGGAGTTTCATTTCGGCATTGTACAAAGGGTGGCTCTGCCAAGTCCACGCCTGTAATTGTTTCTTTATTTAGGAATTGTTTCATTATTGGAAGCTTTATATATTTTTATGTTGCTTCGGTAATCGTCCCGGCTGTTAGCGTAATCTTCGCACTCACAGGTAATTTAATATTTTTTATTCCATAGACTGCGAGAATACGAGCCAATCTATACGGCTCAGGTTAATGCCATAAAAATATGAATATATATATATCTTATTTATGTCTAAATATAATAATGATATAAGAATAAAAATTGGTCACACTAAGGCCATCTATACGCCTCATATTATTCGACAATATTCCGTATTCGGCGTCGCCATTGGCCTAGTTTATGCCGAATAAATACCAACTTCTTGAACTCGCACAAATGTTGTTCAGAACTTGTTGATCATGTGCATGAAAATAATATTTGTTGTAAGATAATAACTATTTGCATAAATATTAATATTGACTTGCATTGGTATGTGTATGTAAAAGGTATCAGACATAGCTTGCCAAACTTGTTTGGCTCCAGAGCTGCATATTGTCATTAAATCCTGGCTAGGTCTTCATTCTCTCTCTCTAGAAAAATTTCATGAGTTATTATAGTAATTTATGGTCGTCTTTCGACCGGCTATATATGAAGCTAATTAGGAACTCCACTTGTAAGATGTGTTCTTGGTTAAGGTTACAGCTATTAATATACATTCGGACTATTCGGCTAGTGTGTTAGCCTAGTAATTGTTTTCCTTCTCCTTGGTTCAATTTACTTTAAGTAATTTACTTCTTGAGATTATGAGAACATGTTGCATTTGACTGATTCACTCTCTTCAGCATTCTTTTTTGCCCAACTAATTTTTGGAGTTTGTATTTAAAGGTTTGAAAGCTCTATTATTGGCCTCATATAATAGCACGTTCGACACTTCCTAAACTGGCCACAAAGCTTGGCGCTACTCCTTAATATAGCACCAGCACCTCGGCAAGCCAAGAGGGGTATTGATCGGCACCAATAATTGGGTCAAGCTCGACAAGCACCAAGAGGATGGCCATGGAAATCAAGGTATTGCCAACACAAGTGTTTAAATTAACCCACTGTTACACGGATTGACAACATTCCTCGGCAAGTTATTCTGCAAAAATTACACTATAACATTTCTTATTCAGCACATTATTTTGGCGCTCGGCAATGCTAAGAACTCAGGCAATTGCTCGGCAAAGCTCCGAAACTACTTTGGTCATTTATTCGGCTTATATATTCGGCATATCAACAACTGCAAATTCACAACTTATTCGGCACAAACGTCTCGAAAATTCAGCTAACATTATTCAGCTCATTGATTAATCAGCAAGACTACTCGGCCGCACACGGTAACATGCTCCATAGCATTGGACATCCTCGGCACAAAACTACAATTATTAACTGTTATTAACTTGCCTACCTCTTCGACAAAAATCCCATGCTTATTATCTCGGCATAGAACTAGCATCTCGGCTTGCCCAAATCAACATCTAAATATACAAGAGGATTCGCGTTAAATCAACAAGTCCAAACCTACTAACCCGAGCAGCCAAGACATAACTAAAGTTCACTGGAAACTGCGAAATAGACCACATTTTTCGAACATTAAAATTTTCAAAGTTGTCAAAATCAAGTTTTGATCATACCAACGTGAAGTACTCATTGAGACGAGTCCAACGTAACAAACCACGTCAAAATCGGAGCTCAAACGAAGCCGTACGGGCCGATCAAAGTTTGCCCATAATCAATGAATTTGCTGAGGACGACGAACTAGCAAACCATGCAAGAGAAGTTATCCGGTGCTTCGCGGCGCACAATTCTCAACCGATCTGAGCCATCAACTCTATTTTGGCCACAATTACGCCATCAGGAGTCTAATCGCAGCGATCCAATAGTCCTTTCCAGCTATTTGACGCATTTCGGGTCCATCCGTACGGTCAGAATATGCAATTTTAGCTCGCAAAAAAAATAAAAATATATATATATTAAATAAATAAATAAAAATACAAATAAATTGCAGATTTGATTCTGATATCACCAAGCACCCTACTTTGTCTCGGCTTCATTCTGATTTCGCCACAGCACCGAACAAGGGCACAAAATCCGTTTCAAATCATTATCGGCCTATTCAGCAATGTTGGCCCAAGTCAATTTTATTCCTTCCGAATAACAAATCTTATTCAAAAGCAATAGGGCAAATATACGTTGGACAAGAAACTCAACTTCGCTAAATTGGCAACAAATATACGTTATACAAAAAGCTCAACTTCACTAAATTGGCAACCATTGCCAACCAAGTTCTTAGCAAATCTAACTCCGAAGGAATGCCGACACACCGCGAAGCTAAGAAAAATCGCTGACACACTCACTGCGAAGCCAAGAAAAAATCGCCGACCAATCGATTGGCACAATCACCGACCCATGTGTAAACGGACACCAATGTTTTGACACTAGTTACTCAGCAGTGCATCAACTTTACCTATAGCGATCCCGGGTTTACCCTTGTTGGACAGTGATCCGGACATGTGTCCGTGGATGTTGGTAGTTGTTTATTAACTTGTTTGCATCCTCTCTACTTTGTATATTGAGCTATAGGATGTGTTGGGCAGGTTTGTTTCAGGTTGGTTGTGTTTGGGAGCCTAGTGTTGCTGCCCAGATTTTTGGACCTTCGCTCGAGCGAGGAGTTTGTCGCTCGAGCGAGAGTTGAGTTTGTGTCTAGTGGGTCGAGCCAGAGTGGCTTCGCTCGAGCGAGCGATGGCGTCTGGTTCTGGACCTGAGAGTTGTATTTCTTGGCTCGAGCGAGCTTTTCTTGGCTCGAGCGGTCTGGTTTGTTCTTCGCTCGAGCGAGAGGTCTGTCGCTCGAGCGTGCTTGTGGTTGCAGACCTGAGGGTTCGAGTTGTTGGCTCGAGCGAGCATTCCACATTACTCAACTAGTAAAACTAGGAACCCAATACCATACCACATCAACTTAATTTTGTTTATTTCTCCAAACCTCATACTTGGTCAATTTCGTCACTTTTAATCTCATAATATTAAAGTTAGGAATTAAAAACCCAATGACACCCCTTTAATTACAAAAGGATTTAAAATATTAACCAAACTAATTTAATTCATCAAATTAGTAAATTCATTATATTCACCATCTTTCAAATTAATAACGCCAACTTAACCTCACATGTCTCATCTCTCTGACATAACCATATCTCAACATAACCATTTTTCATGCCAACTTAAAGAGGTAATATTTGTCCCAAATTATCTACCAATAACAATTCCACCACTTTTCTCTCACTTTTTTTTTCTCTCTCTCTAGAATTACCTAACCAACATGATATTTGCGTCAAATGTTATGAAATATGCCCAAGAGTAACATTTTCAAAGTTATGAGTTCAAAAGCCCACATTTCACATTTTTATTTTCACAAAAATGAACATAACTAAATCATCAACATATCATTTTTCATAAAATATCATGAATGTAACACTTTTAAAGTTTTTAATCCCAAAACAACTTTATAA
>NW_021028815.1:0-53142 GCF_004153795.1 Camellia sinensis | reverse complement strand
GGATTTGAGAACTTAACTGAGAAACCATACAACCCTTGCCACTTTATTGTGCCAGCTAATCAAGCCAAGCCGAGGGTAGAATTACCGGGGGAAACAGAGGTAAATGTGGTCCGGGAAGACGGGCCAAGTCAGGGGCTAGACAATTTAGCAAAGCTTGAGGAGGATATTGCTAATCTGCAGTTCTTTGACGAGCAAGATCTGGGGGATGTGAGCATCAACTGGTTTGACCTAAATGGATCAACAGACAATACAAGGTGGCTTAGTGATGAGCCAAATATTGATGAGGGATCTCAGCCGAAACAAGGACAGTCAGAAACAGGAACATCTGCAATGGTTGGATCGGTCAATGACAAAGGGGAGTTGCCGGAGAGCACCAGTATGAAGAATTTTGCTCGAGAATCGGGTAGCATTTGTACAGTAAACACAGAACAAGAGGCCGCGCTGAAGCGGTTTGAACAAGAGAGGATCAAGACTGATTAGAGGGCTAGAAAAGCCAAGGCCCCTGCAGGGATAGATTATGCTGTGAGCACAGAAACAACTACAGTAGAATCGGACAGTTGTTTGTCGGTCGCTGAGGGCATGTGGTGGGAAGACGATGATTTGCGTCTAGCCCATACTGATGAGGACTGTGGACATAATCTCCCGGATGATACGTGGTACACTGAAGAAGTCGACCACATGACCCGGAGTGGGTGGTATTTTAAACCCCCATACCTGGACTAGCCAGAGGCATTCGGGAAAGACAAGGAAGCTGAGAAGCAGAAAGACAAACTGCTAGAGGAGGAAGCTGTACTGAAGCAGCTAAAAAATATTCAAGCAGACATCTCCATCTAAGGACTACTCATGGCCTCGCGAGTGCAAAAACAAGTTGTGATATCAGCCATGGACAAGGCTAAACTTTCTATTGATACAACCCCCGAACAGTTGGTGGGACTAGTGTTCTCGGGTGGCGCATCACTGACTTTGGCATTCACAGATAAAGAATTACCGCTTGAGGGCTCCGAGCACAACAGACCGTTATACATGTCTATGGAGTGTAAGGATAAGTGGATACTAGTTGTCTTAGTTGATACGGGATCTGCCATAAATGTGTGTTCGTCACGTATGGCCTACGCTATTGGGTTGAAGCCCGCAGATTTCGTACCAACAACCCAGGTAATTTGGGCTTATGACAACACCAACCGGGAGGTGATGGGGACAGTGCGAATCAGAACTCAGGTTGGCCCGGCCCAACAGGACATCAAATTTCATGTTATGGATGTTCCAGCCACCTTCAACTTGCTCCTTGGACGGCCATGGCTGCACCAAGTGAAGGTTGTCTCTTCCACTTTACACCAGATGTTGAAATACCCCCATGGAAAAGAGGTGGCAATTGTTTTTGGAAACTCTTCCATACATCCACCGCCAGAGGTTACTACACCAATCTTGGAAATTGCACACGATGAGGAGGATGTCTTCCTGTCTGGGTTCACCTTGGCTGAGGCTCGGGTAGTACAAAAGATTCTTTCTTTTGCCTTTAAATTTTTTATCATTGATGTAGGATCTTTTTTGACTGTAGACAATGAAAATATCAGTAAAAGTGAAATTTCTCTGAAGTAACAGATGATATTTCAATATGTAAATTTATTTAATTTAATATTTTCTAGTTACCATAGACTTTCATTTTTTGTTTTGGTTGTTCTTTGCATTCTTGTTGGGTTGTTAGTTTTTGTTCCACTTGCATTCCAACTATACACAGTGAAAATCAAACAAGCCCCAAAAATCGAATAAGAAAATAAACAGAGAAAATCAAATAAGCAGCAGAAATCAATAGAAATAAGCAGCAGAAACTAATGTGTTCAGAGAAATTTAACTTTCAGAGAAAATAAACATTGATAGAGAAAATTATAATAAATAGAAATTTCTCTGAGTTATGTTGACACAAGGACATAACTTTTTGTGGCTCAAGATTTTCACTGACCTTGTGGTTGAACTTGTGTTGGTGTTCGGTAAGGTTGTGTTGCTAGTTGGACGGATAGTTCTTGAATTTGTTCATGCAATTTAGCATTTTCAGTTTCAAGCTCCGAAATTGATTACCTTAATTGTTGAATTGTTTTTGTATCATCTTCTTTTTTAACCTCCAACATCCTGAGTTTCATTTGGATTGTACTATCTCTTTCTTGAAGTTCTGAGTTAAGTGATGTCAAGGTTTTTATTGCAATATCCTTTTCTGCAAGTAATTCATTCCAATTTCTCTCCTCTTCTATTTTGGATTTAGAAAGTGCCTTTAGTCTTTGATGTAGATCAGCAATTTGGACATCCTTTGCTTCCTCAGATTCTTGAGGCTGATGCATTGTTGAGCCACAAATGCTATCATGATGTTGGTCCATCGGCTCATTATGTTCTTCTTCATCACTTTCCTCATTGTTTTCTTCTTATTGTTTAGATTGAGTGCCTTCATCTTCTTTTTCACTATCTTCTTCTTTCTGTTCATTTTCTTATTTGTCTTCTACTTCTATTTCTTCACTTTCTTCTCTGGCTTCTGCTTCTCCACTACTTGCTTGATCTTCTTGTCCATTGCTGGCTTTGTGTTCTTCTATGTTGCCTTCTGCTTCTTCATTCCCTCCTTCTTCAGATGAATCTTCTAATGTCTCCTTGAATTTGACAATTGCCTTTTTTTATTCTTTTTTCTTCTCTTTACCAAGACAGAACTCCTTTGATGGGTTTGAACTAGCTCCTTGTTATCTATCTGTAACAAGAGGCTCTTTTATTAGAAAAATGTTACAAAATTCACTGAGAAAAAAAATTCAAATAAGGAAAATAAAATTCATCTAAATGATACTAATGGGAAACAAACTTCAGAGAAAATTGTATGGGCCAGAAAAAATTACAGACAAGGAGTTAATTTTATGAGGCAGAGAAAATTACAGACAAGGAACATAATTTAGATATCAGAGAAAATCAACCAAGGCATATAAGTTAATGTTTTACTATAATTGTGTCAGAGAAATTTGGATTCCAGAGAAAATTCATTAGAAGGGTAGAAATAAACAATGCTAATCAAAGATGCAAGGCAGAGAAAATTACACACAAGGAGAAACAATTTTATGGGCCAAAGAAGATTATAAAACAACCAACATAATTCAGATATTAGAGAAAATCAATCAGGGCATATAAGTTAATGTGCTACAATTGTGGTCAGAGAAATTTGAATTGCAGAGAAAATTGATTACAATGGCAAAAATAAACCAGTGGTAACCAAAGAAGAGAAAATGGATAGTTCAGAAAAAATTGATCTCAATCAATCAAGGCATAAGGAGGGAAACGAACCAGTGGTCAGAGAAATTTTGGAATTTCACTGAGATTTCAGTGGTGATAGAAATCTAACCTGCCGAAGTGCAAGAGAGTGGACTGGTGTCTTCTGTAGCTGTTTCGTCTAGCTTTGCAGGTTCCACTTGGCACATCTTGGGAAGTCAGTTGTGTTACTGTCTTCCAAGTCAATTATATTTGCATGTTCACATAGCCAATACTATGATGAAAATTAAAGTAATTAAATTTTGCCAAACACACAAATTTTTAAGTATGATAACTGCAAATTTGAATGGATATTATACTTACCAGCAATGCAATGACACACCTCGTAACTTTTTCTGGAGTTGTGTGCAATGCTATGATAGAATCAATCAATGTTGATGTGATTGCTTCTGGCCAATCATACTGTTTCATTGATTCAAGAGGTTCCACATACTTTATAAAAACCCACCCTATTGAATTCTCACTTGTTGCAAAAAAAAATAAGGTGAGACACAAGTACAATGTAACAATGATTGCTACATCTTTGAAGTCAGTTGGTTGGTTGCCTTTCATTGCTTTGAGCAAGGCATTTTTAAGAACAGGACCAGTGAGCCTTGTGTCCTTTTGGAATCTTCTCCTTAGGAATGCAGATTTTGGCTTTTTAGAGTATTTTAATGACATGCCTCCTTTACCTCCTTGCAAACCAAAAATCAAGGCCATGTCATTGGTTGTAAAGGTCAAGTTCTTTTTACCAACTGTGAATGCTTTTGTTTTTTCATTATAACATTGGATTATTACAACTACATCATCATCAGATTTCCTTGGATCCATACTTCCAATGGTTAGAGCTTGGATCAAATAGTAGAATAGGGTCTTTTGTGAAGCTCTACAAGTTGGTTTGAATTGAATTTAAGTGTTTGAAAAAAGGAGAGAAAGAGACTAAAAATTTGGAGTTTAACAGGTTTTTTCCCCCTTGAGCTTGAGTCTTTTGAAGTTGGGGTACTCATCTTGATGCTAGTTGCTTCATCACCTTGGCCTTGTGTGTTTTGGCAATGAGTTTGTGGTGTTTTACTGCTGGTTTTTTATCTTAGATCATAAGAAGACTGAGAGAGTTTTTATTTTTTGCTTGGTGTTTCCGGTGTTTTGCTGGTGGTTTTTTATCTTAGATCATAAGAAGACTGAGAGAGTTTTTGTTTCTTGCTTGGTGTTTCCGGTGTTTTGCTGCTTTTACGTTTTGCCATTTCTAGACAATGATGAAAACATAAAGATGTCAACATTAAATCCCAGAGAAAATTAAATATGCCAGAGAAAATTGGATATATTAGAGAAAATTACACATAAGGGAGAAAACTAAGGTGGCCAGGTATCTTAGATCATAAGAAGACTGAGAGAGTTTTTGTTTCTTGCTTGGTGTTTCCGGTGTTTTGCTGCTTTTACGTTTTGCCATTTCTAGACAATGATGAAAACATAAAGATGTCAACATTAAATCCCAGAGAAAATTAAACATGCCAGAGAAAATTGGATATATTAGAGAAAATTACAAATAAGGGAGAAAACTAAAGTGGCCAGGGAAAATTATAAATGTCAGACAAAATCAGACAATAAAAATTAAATGTTAGAGTACTAATTGTTTTCCTGTGGAATACATCTAGCCATAGAAAATTTTCATTGCCAAAGAAAATCAACAAAGCATCATAAACATGGCAGAGAAATTTTTAATAATTGTTAAAATTACATATAGAAGTAAAATATAGCCAGAGAAAATTGAAAAAAGAAACATATATCTAGCAAGCACAGAAAATGAATGACAGAGAAAAGTAAACATGGCAAGTCAAAGAAAATTTCCATTCCACAATTAGCAAGATAAAATAAACAAAGTAATTTAAACATGCCACTGAAAATTATACCACATTGAAACCAAGAATTGAACAAAATAAACATACCAGAGAAAATTACACATTCCAGAGAAAATTACATATTCTTGAGAAAATTTCCATTCCAGAGAAAATTTCAAGTCCATAATATTAAAATGCTAGAGAAATTTACATACACAACCAGAAAAAATTAAACATGATAGAGACACACAAGGGAGAAAAGTGATGTAGCCAGAGAAATTTATAAATGCCAGAGAAACTTAGACACAGACAAGAGAGTAATAGACATTTCAGAGAAAAATACATATTCTAGAGAAATTTATAGACAAAATCACAGAAACATGTTCAAGAATAAGATCAAAACACAAAGAAATAACTTTTTTTTAAAATAAACATGCCAGAGAAAATCCAAAGAAGAAACATACATTCCAGTTCATAATATTAAAATGCCAGAGAAATTTACATACACAACCAGAGAAAATTAAACATGATAGAGACACATAAGAGAGGAAAGTGATGTGGTCAGAGAAAATTATAAATACCAGAAAAACTTAGACAGAGACAAGAGAGTAATAGACATTCCAGAGAAAGATAGACATTTCAATTAAAAATACATATTACAAAGAAATTTATAGAGCAAAGAAATTTATAGACAAAATCGCAGAAACATGCTCAAGAATATAGAGAAATAACTTTTTTCAAAATAAACATGCCAGAGAAAATTGAAAGAAGAAACATACATCAAGCAAAAACTAGAGAAATTCAAATGCCAGAGAAATTTACAGATAAAATCACACAAACATCTTCAAGAATAAGTTCAAAACACACTGAAATAACTTTTTCCAAATTCATGTAGCTTTTTATTACGAAATTGAAATCTTAATTTATGGAAAGTTAATATAAAATGCAATTAACTGTGTGTCCAGAGAAAATCTAGTTGTATTGTAGAACAACTTACCAGAGTTAGGATGAAACTTAATGACGAGCTCATATGCCCTAAGATGAAGATGCGACGTGACGAAGATAAACTGAGATGACAATGAACTGAGAAAACGGGATCAGAAAAATTTGTGAGGAATGAATGAGAACTATTTTTGCAGAAGATAATGAAGCTCTAATGTCGATAGTGAAGATGATATTGAAACCCTAGTTCTGCTGTTCTCTTGTTCGTGAAGATGGTTGGATGTTTGGAATGGAACTCAGTCGTCGGAATCAGTTTCGTCACTGTGTTGATTTTGTGAAGGGTATTTTGGTCCACGAAATAATTAAAAATGCGCGCCATGTTGTTCAGGGACCTGATGCATCATTCTTTTTTTTGATGTCCTTTATCCTCTAAATTACTATTATTAGGGACCTTAAAAAAAATTCTCTTATTAATTATAGTAAATCAATTCATTTTCTCTTAAATAATCAGGAAATGTTATTTAGGGGTTATTTGTGATAATTTAAATAAGTATACTTTTTGACTTTTTATGAAATATAAATTGAGTATGGGTTGAGTTTGAAGTGATGTGATAGAGAGGTGATGTGACTTATATAAGATGATGTGACTTAAATAGGATAGTGATTTTTTGACTTTTTAGATTTTTTAGTTTATGCTAAACAAGGCCTTATTAGCCTCACGGACTTACAGGGCAGGGCATTTACCGGGGTGATTTGGAAAATTGATTAAAAATTGAATTTTGAATTTTTTTTATTTTTATAAATAAAAAATATTTTGCTTTGTTAGGTTTTTCAAAAAAACACTTTTCAAAAAATTCTACTTTCTTATTTTTCGTATTTTTTTATTTTTACTAAATTTTTTTAATATTTTAAGTAATTTTTTTACTTTTTAGACATACCTAACATAAATATACCTAAAAAGTAAAAAATTGTGAAAAAAATATTTTAAAAATTCACTAAATATCAAAAATATAAATAAAATAAAAAAATGAGAATTCAGTGCATTTTTTGTATTTTTGTATTTATTAATTTTTTAAAATATTTTTTCACAAATTTTTTACTTTTTAGATACATCTAAGTAAGGTGCATCTAAAAAAGTAAAAAAAAATGTTTAAAATTTTAAAAATATTCACTAAAAACAAAAACAAAAAAAAAAACACGAAAACTAAAAAAATCAATTTTCAAAAAACTTGAGGGTATGTTTGGTTTGGTTTTGAGAGCTGAGTTTTTAAAAACTGTTTTGGGAGGGAGAGTTTAGAAATTTTTTTGATTTGTTTGGTTGTGTATTTTGAAAGTAGTTTTGGAGTTTAGAAATTTGGAATGATTTGATATTTTGTTGTAATTGAGTAGATGTGTGTGAGAGAAAAAATGATTGAGAATGAAAGAAAAAAAATGATTGATTGATGTGTAAGAGAAAAAAGTGATTTTGAAAATTATTTTGAAAAAATTACTAACCGAACAAGTTTTTCAAAAAAAAAAATTTCAAAATCAAGCCACAAATCCAAATTAAACATACCGTTAATCTAAAACACTCCAACCAAACCTACTAAAATAAATAAATAAACAAATAAATAATGGGGTTAAAAACTTTTAACTAGCTGCCAAAAAGGCCCCCACAATCGTTCGTTATATCTATCTGCGTTCGGTTTTAGCTAGCTTCCGCCAGATCTGAAAAAGTCCTCTCTCCCTCTCTCTCTCTCTCTCTCTCTGTTCTTCGAGCTCTCTCTCTAATCTCTCTCTACACACACAGAAATGGATGCCTTGGACTCCGTATTCGATCCATTGAGAGAGTTCGCTAAGGACAGCGTTCGCCTCGTCAAGAGGTGCCACAAACCCGATCGCAAAGGTAAATAAAAACACTAGTACAATTCTCATCTAGTCTTCTCTTTTACTCTTCGCTTCCAATACAATTCTATTCGTTACTTTAAGTTGATTGAATGATCTCATCTCGTAATTGTTCAGAATTCACCAAGGTCGCGGTTCGTACAGCGATCGGATTCGTGGTGATGGGATTCGTAGGCTTCTTCGTGAAGCTGATCTTCATCCCTATTAACAACATCATCGTCGGATCTGGTTGAGGAGGTAACATATTCCTTCAATTCTATGTTTCATTCATTTTATTTATTTATTTATTATTCTTCTTCTTCGTCGTCAGTGTATACATGTTGCGTTTGAGACCACGAAATCCATGCCTTGGATTTGGAATTCGGGGTTCCAAGTCCAATTCCAAAGCATGGATTCCGCAGAATCAAACACCTAGTTACTGTACTTTTTACTTATGTTATGTTGTGTTTAGTTGGAGATTTGATGATAGATTTGGAAAGGGAAATGAAAATGGAAAAGGTAGGCAAAAATGTGAATAAAATATACTTATATTTCAACTGGTGTTTTACCTACTTTTTCTCTTTCTCTTTCCAAATTTCTCTCCAAATCTCCCAACCAGACGCAGTATTAATACAAGTTTGTCAAAAATTATGTTATTTTATGATGAATTCCTTGTTCAGTTTCATTTTGGACGGTAATTAGTCTTTTGGAGATTTCTGAAATTAGGAATGTAATTGCAAAGTTGACCATTGAATTGGATTTATACATGTTCTTATTGAGATCCTAGTGGCTTTATATATAATGATATGTTATTCTGTTGATGAATAGATCAAAAATAGACGTAAAGTAGTTGCAGTTTTGACAAATGACACTGTTCAAGATTTGAGCTGGAGCAAACAAGAGTTGGAATTTGCTATTGCTTATGTCTATGCCGGAATTGAATGAAAGTGTAGAAGTTCGGATTGTACTAGTATTCTAACTCCTCTCAGATGAAATGGTTTGCTGTTGATGAGATTTAGAGATACAGAGTGTGAAACCAGTCAGCGTACAGTCCCAATTACTCCAATTAGGGAACTTTTACTATTTCTCAATTGTGAACACGCATTTTGCAAGTTATCTTAATCCACAACACAATACTTGGGAATTTATGTGCTAAGTCTGACAGCTTACATGGGTGCCATGTTAAAATCTTACCTTTCTTCTACAAACCAGGTAAAATGAGTCCAAACTCAAGACACCACGTAATCACTTCAAATCTTCGATTTTAATTCGACAAACTGTTTAGGATCAGGTGCATGAATGATGTTAATTGTTCTGCACAAATCCGAATACAAGTATATTGTGAAACCTCTCTATGTATCTCTATCACTCAACCCTTGGAAGTAGGAACAAATAAAAAGAAGTCACCTCTCCCAGCCTCTTTTCTTTCCTTTCTGATGTTAATATTTGTGTGTCAAACCAGTGTTTTTTAAGGCGAAAAGCGAACCGAGGTGACAAGGTCTCCTAACGCCTAAGTGCGAGGCGGCGAGGCGAGGCGTGGCGCGGGCTTCATCGAATCGAGGCGACCAGAAAGGATATTTTTTTAAAATAAATGGCATAGACAAAAATATAAATATTTTTAAGAACCATCATGCAGTTATCATTCCAAGTACTAAATATCAATTAAAATAAACAAATTAATTGAATTAAACAAATTAATTGAATTAAAATAATTAATTGAATAATCAGGAAATTAATTGAATTAAATTAATTGAATTAAAATAAACAAATTAATTGAATTAAACAAATTAATTAAATTAATTGAATTAAAATAATTAATTGAATAAGTAGTAAATTAAAATAACCAAGAAATTAATTGAATTAAAATAAACAAATTAATTGAATTAATTGAATTAAACAAATTAATTGAATTAAAATAATTAATTGAATAATCAGAAAATTAATTGAATTAATTAAAATTTTAACATAGAAGAAAAAAAATAATTGAATTAATTGAAAAAAAATTAATTTTAAAATAATTGAATAAATTTTAAAAATTAATTTTTGCGAATTAAAAATTAATTTTAAAAAATAATTGAATTAATTTTAACACAGAGTTCGACAATGTTTTTCAAGTCGAAGAAAAAAATGAACAAAGAAGAACAGATGAAGTTGAAGGGAAGAACAAGGGGGAAGAAAGGGGGGGTTCCGCCAGTGAACAAAGGAGAAAGGAAGAAGAATAAGAAAGGAAGAAGAAGGAACTCACCTCGAAACGACGTCCGAAGAAGGAAGAAGAAGACCCAGATGATTCGACTTCGGAAGAAGACGACCCAGAAGACCCAGATATCGACGAACGAAGTCGATCTAGGGTTTGGACTTCTTATTTAGTAATAAACTTTGCCGATGAAGGGCCCAGATGATTCGAACTGAAATCAGGCAAAAATCTGATAAAGCGTCGCTTCGTTTCGCCTCCCGCTTCATCGCCTAAGCCTCGCTTCAGGCGCTTCTCCATCGCCTCACCATTTCGCCTCGCCTCAGTGTGCGTGAAGCGCTAAAGCCTCGCCTCGCCTCGCCTCGCCTCGCTTAGTGCTTAGGCTCACCTCTAATAACACTGTGTCAAACTGATGCATCCTTTTGAATTAATGGCTTCATTCCAAAATTTGCAAGAATGCATACATTCATCTTCTAGACAAGCACACCCAACAAGCAAATAAATTAGATATGGTGCAAAGCTGTGACTGTGAACCTATTTAAAATAATGTCTCGGTTGCATTTGTATGTGAGCAAAGTTGCATGATTGGATCTATTTAGGGTGCTTTGGTCCAACTTGGTAATGTATGTTTTGACACCTCTACTATTATTTATTTTTTTTTAAATGTATGAGTAATTGCTTTTGGTGTTCGTGAAATTGATTCGTATTTTTTTTGTGTGTGTTATTTTTTCTAGGCCAATTCATTTATATGTGCTTATTTGATATTTTTAGAATTTGCAGGTCAGGTGGAAATGTAAGCTTGCATGAAACTGGAAGTTCTTGATAGGATGCAAAAACACATGAAGAGAGGAGAATATTCCAAGCAATGTAGGATCTTTTTTCAATACAATCATTTAAATTTCTTGAGTCTTTGTTCTTTTTACTAGCTCCATAGTGGTGAACAGAAATTTTCTTATAAAATGTACTCCCTTTTATATTTTGTGTTGTTCTTAAACAGAATATCATGTCATGGATGATGAATTTTGTTAGGCTGGTGCATCAAAACAGGTTGGAATTCAGCATAATTTTAGTGCATTTTAAGCATGTTTGGCTTGTGTGAGAAAGTTTCTAGGAAGATAAAAAATCGAAATCTATTTGCATTGCTTGTGCCATCACAATGCCTTGTGACCTAAGATGGCGGACTTTGTGTGAGGTTGGTCAGAGTAAATGTTTATGATCGGAGGTTAGACGGTAATGACAGTTTGCAGGCATGGTTTATTTTCCCAGTAAATTGTCAATGCGAGTTAGTCTATTATGGGAATGGTTATTGTTCAATTAACGACAAACAGGTGCCATGGATGGTGAAGTATCGACTTGAAAATGGGGTGGTCACGCTAGTGACAGACTTCGTAACAAGGTTCTGGGGCAAAACGAGCTGTTATACTGACTTTGTGAAGTATTTTCAGTCATTCAACCTCATAGATGACCCATTGTTCTTGCGGACTATAAATCGATCAGAGTCTGTTTCCATCAATCCGTGTCTCAAACCCAGGGGGGAAAAAAAATTAAACGTACTGCAGATCTAGCATGCAGAGTCAATTTTTTAAACCAAACCAAACCAAATCAAGCCTTAAGTCCCATCAAATGGGGTCGGCTACATGAATCCTTCTTCTCCACGCGGCTCTATCAAAGGCCATTTCATTAGTCAAATTAAGTAGATTCATATCTCTATTTATAACGCTAGTCAACGTTAATCTAGGCCTACCCCGTCCCCTAACACTTTCATCTACCGTTACAGCATAGCATCTCTTCACTACTGCCTCTATTGGTCTCCGTTGAATATGACCAAACCATCTCAAACGATTCTCTCTCAACTTATCTTCTATCAGTGCTACTCCTACCCATTCCCGAATACACTCATTCCTAATCTTATCCTGTCTAGTCTTACCACACATCCACCTTAGCATCCTCATCTCAGTCACACTCATCTTATCTACATTTTGTTTCTTGGTTGCCCAACACTCCGTCCCATACAACATAGCTGGTCTAATAGCCGTTCTATAAAACTTACCTTTTAGTCTAGTGGGTATTCGTTTATCGCACAATACCCCAGACGCACTTCTCCACTTACACCATCCCGCCTTAATCCTATGGGCCACATCTGCATCAATCTCTCCCGCTGTTGTGATAATCGACCCTAAATAACGAAAATGTTCACTCTTAGGCAGTTCTTGGTTCTCAATCTTCACTTCTCCTCTGCTTTCATTGTTACTGTTACTAAATTTACACTCCATGTATTCTGTCTTAGTTCTGCTTATCCGGAATCCTTTAGATTCAAGAGCTTTTCTCCAAATCTCTAACTTTGTGTTGACTCCTTCTCTAGTCTCATCCACTAGCACAATATCGTCTGCAAAAAGCATGCACCATGGCACGCTATCCTGAATATTTATCATCAACTCGTCCATAACTAAAGCAAAAATATAAGGACTTAAGGTAGATCCATGGTGTAACCCTACAGTGATAGGAAATTCATTTGTTTCTCCAGCTGGCGATCTAATAGTGGTCACCACCCCTTCATACATGTCCCTAATCACGTCAATGTAGCCTTTTGTCACCCCTTTCTTCTCTAACGCCCACCATATTATATCTCGGGGCACTCTGTCATATGCTTTCTCAAGGTCGATAAACACCATATGAATGTCTCTTTTCTTTTCTTTATACTTTTCTATTACTCTCCTCAAAAGATAGATCGCTTCCATTGTTGACCTACCAGGTTTCAAAAAACTTGAGAGTATGTTTGGTTTAGTTTTAAGAGATGAGTTTTTAAAAATTGTTTTGACACTTTGAGTTTAGAAATTGTTTTGATAGAGAGAGTTTAGAAATTGTTTTGATAGAGAGAGTTTAGAAATTGTTTTGATAGAGAGAGTTTAGAAATTGTTTTGATAGAGAGAGTTTAGAAATTGTTTTGATAGAGAGAGTTTAGAAATTGTTTTGATAGAGAGAGTTTAGAAATTGTTTTGATAGAGAGAGTTTAGAAATTGTTTTGATAGAGAGAGTTTAGAAATTGTTTTGATAGAGAGAGTTTAGAAATTGTTTTGATAGAGAGAGTTTAGAAATTGTTTTGATAGAGAGAGTTTAGAAATTGTTTTGATAGAGAGAGTTTAGAAATTGTTTTGATAGAGAGAGTTTAGAAATTGTTTTGATAGAGAGAGTTTAGAAATTGTTTTGATAGAGAGAGTTTAGAAATTGTTTTGATAGAGAGAGTTTAGAAATTGTTTTGATAGAGAGAGTTTAGAAATTGTTTTGATAGAGAGAGTTTAGAAATTGTTTTGATAGAGAGAGTTTAGAAATTGTTTTGATAGAGAGAGTTTAGAAATTGTTTTGATAGAGAGAGTTTAGAAATTGTTTTGATAGAGAGAGTTTAGAAATTGTTTTGATAGAGAGAGTTTAGAAATTGTTTTGATAGAGAGAGTTTAGAAATTGTTTTGATAGAGAGAGTTTAGAAATTGTTTTGATAGAGAGAGTTTAGAAATTGTTTTGATAGAGAGAGTTTAGAAATTGTTTTGATAGAGAGAGTTTAGAAATTGTTTTGATAGAGAGAGTTTAGAAATTGTTTTGATAGAGAGAGTTTAGAAATTGTTTTGATAGAGAGAGTTTAGAAATTTTTTTGATTTGTTTGGTTGTGTATTTTGAAAGTAGTTTTGGAGTTTGGAAATTTGGAATGATTTGATATTTTGTTGTAATTGAGTAGATGTGTGTGAGAAAAAAAATGATTGAGAATGAAAGAAAAAAAAATGATTGATTGATATGTAAGAGAAAGAAGTGATTTTGAAAATTATTTTTAAAAAATTACTAACCAAATAAGTTTTTCAGAAAAAATTTTCCAAAATCACTCCACAAATCCAAACTAAACATACCCTTAATCTAAAAAACTCAAACCAAACCAACTAAAATAAATAAATAAACAAATAAATAATGGGGTTAAAAACTTTTCACTAGCTGCCAAAAAGGCCCCCACAATCGTTCGTTATATCTATCTGCGTTCGGTTTTAGCTAGCTTCCGCCAGATCTGAAAAAGTCCTCTCTCCCTCTCTCTCTCTCTCTCTCTCTGTTCTTCGAGCTCTCTCTCTAATCTCTCTCTACACACACAGAAATGGATGCCTTGGACTCCGTATTCGATCCATTGAGAGAGTTCGCTAAGGACAGCGTTCGCCTCGTCAAGAGGTGCCACAAACCCGATCGCAAAGGTAAATAAAAACACTAGTACAATTCTCATCTAGTCTTCTCTTTTACTCTTCGCTTCCAATACAATTCTATTCGTTACTTTAAGTTGATTGAATGATCTCATCTCGTAATTGTTCAGAATTCACCAAGGTCGCGGTTCGTACAGCGATCGGATTCGTGGTGATGGGATTCGTAGGCTTCTTCGTGAAGCTGATCTTCATCCCTATTAACAACATCATCGTCGGATCTGGTTGAGGAGGTAACATATTCCTTCAATTCTATGTTTCATTCATTTTATTTATTTATTTATTATTCTTCTTCTTCGTCGTCAGTGTATACATGTTGCGTTTGAGACCACGAAATCCATGCCTTGGATTTGGAATTCGGGGTTCCAAGTCCAATTCCAAAGCATGGATTCCGCAGAATCAAACAGCTAGTTACTGTACTTTTTACTTATGTTGTGTTTAGTTAGGGGATTTGATGATAGATATGGAAAGGAAAATGGAAATTGAAAAGGAAAAGGTAGACAAAAATGTGAATAAAATATACTTATATTTCAACTGGTGTTTTACCTATTTTTTCTCTTTCTCTTTCCAAATTCCTCTCCAAATCTCCCAACCAGACGCAGTATTAATACAAGTTTGTCAAAAATTATGTTATTTTATGATGAATTCCTTGTTCAGTTTCATTTTGGACGGTAATTAGTCTTTTGGAGATTTCTGAAATTAGGAATGTAATTGCAAAGTTGACCATTGAATTGGATTTATACATGTTCTTATTGAGATCCTAGTGGCTTTATATATAATGATATGTTATTCTGTTGATGAATAGATCAAAAATAGACGTAAAGTAGTTGCAGTTTTGACAAATGACACTGTTCAAGATTTGAGCTGGAGCAAACAAGAGTTGGAATTTGCTATTGCTTATGTCTATGCCGGAATTGAATGGAAGTGTAGAAGTTCGGATTGTACTAGTATTCTAACTCCTCTCAGATGAAATGGTTTGCTGTTGATGAGATTTAGAGATACAGAGTGTGAAACCAGTCAGCGTACAGTCCCAATTACTCCAATTAGGGAACTTTTACTATTTCTCAATTGTGAACACGCATTTTGCAAGTTATCTTAATCCACAACACAATACTTGGGAATTTATGTGCTAAGTCTGACAGCTTACATGGGTGCCATGTTAAAATCTTACCTTTCTTCTACAAACCAGGTAAAATGAGTCCAAACTCAAGACACCACGTAATCACTTCAAATCTTCGATTTTAATTCGACAAACTGTTTAGGATCAGGTGCATGAATGATGTTAATTGTTCTGCACAAATCCGAATACAAGTATATTGTGAAACCTCTCTATGTATCTCTATCACTCAACCCTTGGAAGTAGGAACAAATAAAAAGAAGTCACCTCTCCCAGCCTCTTTTCTTTCCTTTCTGATGTTAATATTTGTGTGTCAAACCAGTGTTTTTTAAGGCGAAAAGCGAACCGAGTTGACAAGGTCTCCTAACGCCTAAGTGCGAGGCGACGAGGCGAGGCGCGGGCTTCATCGAATCGAGGCGACCAGAAAGGATACTTTTTTAAAATAAATGGCATAGACAAAAATATAAATATTTGTAAGAACGATCATGCAGTTATCATTCCAAGTACTAAATATCCAAATACTAAATATCAATTAAAATAAACAAATTAATTGAATGAAACAAATTAATTGAATTAAAATAATTAATTGAATAACCAGGAAATTTATTGAATTAAATTAATTGAATTAAAATAAACAAATTAATTGAATTAAACAAATTAATTAAATTAATTGAATTAAAATAATTAATTGAATAAGTAGTAAATTAAAATAATCAGGAAATTAATTGAATTAAAATAAACAAATTAATTGAATTAATTGAATTAAACAAATTAATTGAATTAAAATAATTAATTGAATAACCAGGAAATTAATTGAATTAATTTTAACACAGGGTTCGACAATGTTCTTCAAGTCGAAGAAAAAAATGAACAAAGAAGAACAGGTGAAGTCGAAGGGAAGAACAAGGGGGAAGAAAGGGGGGGTTCCGACAATGAACAAAGGAGAAAGGAAGAAGAAGAAGAAGAAGAAGAAGAAGAAAGGAAGAAGAAGGAACTCACCTCGGAACGACGTCCGAAGAAGGAAGAAGAAGACCCAAATGATTCGACTTCGGAAGAAGACGACCCAGAAGACCCAGATGTCGACGAACGAAGTCGATCTAGGGTTTGGACTTCTTATTTAGTAATTAAGTTTGTCGATGAAGGGCCCAAATGATTCGAACTGAAATCAGGCAAAAATCTGATGAAGCGTCGCTTCGTTTCGCCTCCCGCTTCATCGCCTAAGCCTCGCTTCAGGCGCTTCTCCATCGCCTCACCATTTCGCCTCGCCTCAATGTGCGTGAAGAGCTAAAGCCTCGCCTCGCCTCGCTTAGTGCTTAGGCTCGCCTCTAATAACACTCTGTCAAACTGATGCATCCTTTTGAATTAATGGCTTCATTCCAAAATTTGCAAGAATGCATACATTCATCTTCTAGACAAGCACACCCAACAAGCAAATAAATTAGATATGGTGCAAAGCTGTGACTGTGAACCTATTTAAAATAATGTCTCAGTTGCATTTGTATGTGAGCAAAGTTGCATGATTGGATCTATTTAGGGTGCTTTGGTCCAACTTGGTAATGTATGTTTTGACACCTCTACTATTATTTATTTTTTTTTAAATGTATAAGTATTGCTTTTGGTGTTCGTGAAATTGATTCGTATTTTTTTTGTGTGTTATTTTTTCTAGGCCAATTCATTTATATGTGCTTATTTGATATTTTTAGAATTTGCAGGTCAGGTGGAAATGTAAGCTTGCATGAAACTGGAAGTTCTTGATAGGATGCAAAAACACATGAAGAGAGGAGAATATTCCAAGCAATGTAGGATCTTTTTTCAATACAATCATTTAAATTTCTTGAGTCTTTGTTCTTTTTACTAGCTCCATAGTGGTGAACAGAAATTTTCTTATAAAATGTACTCCCTTTTATATTTTGTGTTGTTTTTAAACAGAATATCATGTCATGGATGATGAGTTTTGTTAGGCTGGTGCATCAAAACAGGTTGGGATTCAGCATAATTTTCGTGCATTTTAAGCATGTTTGGCTTGTGTTGAGAAAGTTTCTAGGAAGATAAAAAATCGAAATCTATTTGCATTGCTTGTGCCATAACAATGCCTTGTGACCTAAGATGGCGGACTTTGTGTGAGGGCTTGTGGGGTGGTCACGCTAGTGACAGACTTCGCAACAAGGTTCTGGGGCAAAACGAGCTGTTATACAGACTTTGTGAAGTATTTTCAGTCATTCAACCTCATAGATGACCCATTGTTCTTGCGGACTATAAATCGATCAGAGTCTGTTTCCATCAATCCGTGTCTCAAACCCGGGGGGAAAAAAAAATTAAACGTACTGCAGATCTAGCATGCAGAGTCAACTTTTTACGAAAAAAATTTTCTTTGGTGATATTTTTTTTTTTCATGTATTTTTTCATAAAAATAAATTAAAAATAAATTTTCTCTCTATTTTTTTCATATTAAAATTAAAAAATTATTATAAACATATTAATTTTTTTTAATTCATATTTTAATTAAAAATTTTAAAAAGTTATTAAAATAACTTATTCTCAATATGTGAGCAATAAGGCCTAATTGCAGTTACCATTTAGTTGAAACTTCGCGTATTTTATTGTACAAAATGGTTCACAGCACCACAGTACACCTAATAAAAGGAAAAAATATAGAATGATTTCAAGCTGACAAGCAAATGATGTGAATCCAATTCATTTCTGTCAAGTCTGGATAAAAAAATGTGACCATTGACAAACATATTGTCTCAATATTATACTCTTTCTGCCAAAATTTTGGTTTCAAAATAGAGCAATTATGACAAGATCATGAGCCAAAAGAGTATAAATCAAACAAAAATGAGTGAGACCACTAAAAAGAGGAGCACTAATAGCTCTAAAGTGGTGTGGGTCCCACATGATGAGATGTTTTGCTCGTGTTTTTTTTCTTTTTTTCTTTTTTTCTTTTGAATTTCCACCTCATTAGTGGCCACTTAGTGCTCCCAAATTAGTGGAATAAATCATTGTTGTAAATCAAATTTCATTCTGCTCAAAAGTACTTACAACAATAAACAATTGCCGCGTCTGGGAAACGTAAAATAGAGCTACCAAACAAAAAGAAACCTAATTACCTCAGCCTAAATACAGGTGTCACCCTCCTTCTAACTATGTCCTGGATCTGCTCCACTGAGAAAACTGAGGACTCATCATCGAAGTTGGCCGCCTCCATCTGCTGGTGCAACTGTAAAAAACACAACACCAAGCTATGAAAGTCTATAGGCATTTTGTGTGTGGAGAGAGAGAGAGAGAGAGAGAGAGAGAGCGCTTCAAAGGATATCTCCTCTACAACCAGTGTTATTAAAGGCGATAGGCGCCCTGCTGGGGCCTAGGCGCAGGCTTCACCGAAGTGAGGCGGACTTTGTACGGAAAAAAATATATAATTTAGAGTTCAACACAAACAAAATGAAATGTTAAACATTTTTAGTGTTTTTTGGAGATTAAGAATTAAGGCTAATTTTTATTCTATCATTGATTTGGGATTGAATGCCCAATGTATTAGCATCTGTAATGATATGAGAGTAGGGATCTTCTGTAACTGCACCATATTAAATCAATGGTCATATTTTAAACGAAACCAATTAAAACAACAATAAAAAAAGCCCTCAAGATGCAAGCCTTGAGCCAATCAAGCGCTTTATCACAGTCGTTTGGCCTAGAACACTACAAGGCACGAACCTTGGGCCTGGACGAGACTTGGGCCTAGGTGCGCCTTATCGAAGTTGCCTAACCTGAAACACAACAAGGCACAAACTTTGGGCCTGGATAGGACTTGGGCTAGGTGCGCCTTTAATAACACTGTCTACAACCATGCAATATGTGCTGTTTTTAATCAAACTACAAGGCATAAAAGTTAAAAACAACGAAAATTCAATCTCCATCACATGAGGCCCAATCATATGGGTATTAAAAAGGCATAAAAAGAGACACATACATTCTCAAGGATTGTAGACTGGTCATCCAGGTGAAATTTGCGCATGTGCTTTAGCATCTCCAGCTGCTGCAAAAAGAATCAACACTGATGTTATAATCTATCCATTTGCACCTGAATTCCTCTGCAAAACTGAATTAACTTCTACCTGTTCTTGTAATTTAAGTTGCATTTCCATTTTTCCAGCAAAATTGTCTGGCCCAAGCTCAGCTTCCTCACAAGCCAACTCTTCTCTGTCATTTCCGTACTATTAACAACATTAGCAACTTTTGTACAATGACAGATGATCACAGCCTTTTATACCATTTAAATTTTGAAGAAAAAAAAAACAAAAAAAAAATTCAGAAAATATGTGATAGGAAAAAACCAAATGCCAGGACAACCAGAGAATGCAAGAAAATGTGAAAAATGATTGCCAATCAGGGGGGGGGGAAGCAAAGCGTTGAAATTCTGTTTTTTTTGTCTTCATATTTTCAGTTTTGTACATCTGATTGAGTGAATATGTATCATTGATTCATTAGAGATGGGCTACTGGATCTTCTTGATTAATATCAGAGTGGCGAAAACTAAAGTGCCAGAGCAATAACAAAATCAATTAATCATGCCAAGCATGCATATCATTGTCAGAGGGGAAAAATCTCAGCATGTTCGTCGAATAAACATATCTTTCTTCAAAATTAAAAATAAAAATAAAAAAGTGGAATATGGATGTTATACAGGCCTTTAATGTACGTCGGAAACTAAGGCACCAATCTTTTCGTTTCCTTTTAAGAAGAAATGGTGTTTTGGTGGGGCAAGAGGGGCAGCTCATTGAACTCCTTCAGCATACAAACAAGAAGACAGTCCATATATATTTCATACTCCAAAAGTATATAATTTACAAGAATTGAACACGGATGCTTCAAATGTGAGTAGGAGACAAACACACAAATTATTAGGTCCCAAGCTAGGGATTTGGTCTATAGACCTGGCTCATGAGAGTGCAAGAAAAATGAATAGCAGCCATGCGCGCACACTTGGAGACAAACACACACACACACACACACACACACACACACACACATATATATATATATAGAGAGAGAGAGAGAGAGCTTACTTCACCACAAATCCATAGAAACGAATCATCAAATCTTGATCATTCTCATAAGCCATATTTACTCTTCCCAAGCAAGCTAGACCAAACCTTGGATCTGCAATAGAGGGAGATAAATTTCCAGTATTTACTTTCCTAACCAAACCTTAGAAATGATAATAATAGAAGACAATTATTCTTCCAATGCCATACAATGTGTGCTTTTTTACAGCAGTAAAAAAGATAATCAAAATTGTCAATAAAAAGGACAAGTGCTTGTCTTGATCAATCGTCTATAACAAAGCTTTACAGTTGCAGCGGTAACTCACACGAAGGGCTTACAAATCCAGACACAGTATATATATAAATATATTTGAGGAGTAAGCACAGAGAAACAGATATCAACAAAGCTTTGAGTTAATAAATACCACACTTCGACCATATTATAAAGTCAACGTATTATAAGTCAGCAAAGCCAAACTACCGTTCCTTTTCCCATCGATCACAACAACATAATCTTACCATCAAACATGCACAAACTTCAAAAATCATTTATTTCTTTATTCACGTGTTAATCACTAAAATGCTTATTGCTATCTACTTCCTTCAACTCACTTCAGATTGAATTCATTCTGTCAGACCTATTGTTATCAACATTACAGTGGGGGGAGAAGGGGAAGGAGATATCAATGTCACAACCCGAATTGTGGAAAGTATGCTAATGCGGTCACAGACTGAGCAGGATGCTTCAAGTGAGACACAGTAACACCACATTCATAAAGATCCATCAAAACTAGGAAGAAAAAACAGTCCAAGCAAATTAAATTCAACCACTTTTCAACTGCAAAAGGAAGCATCATGTATGACGTCCTAGGATGTATTTTTTCATTGGCATCAAACTTTTGCGGCACTGAAGAATTGTAGGGAGTTTGGAATATTTATATTTTTAACAAATTGATATGGAAGGGATAAGAATCATATCCCAAAACCGTGTTCTGCCAGTAAAGCATTTGGATCAGAGGTGTAGTCTGCCTCCAGTTGCATGCAAATTACAGTACATGCACTAACATTGACAAGGAGTAAGGAGTACATGCACTAACATTTTACCCCTTGTGAGGCAAGGAGTAAGCCTCAAGGTATCGAAGCGTAAGCATTTCAAATTTTGACTGTATATTTAATAAACAAATAAATATTTTTAAACCCTAAAATATATCAAAAAGTAAATATAAATGTGTAAGGTACTTTTCTCCTTGAGGTGTCAAACATTTCACTGTTGTGTTTTTTTCTTGGTTGGTCATTTACTTGTTTTTTTTTTTTCATGGAATATAGTTACAAAAGAGGTGCTTCTTTATTTGTTTAAACCATATGTTAGACAAATTTAACAACCCCCCAACACAAATTCTTCATATGTTTGTGCACAAAAGGTAAAAAGGCACACCTGAGGCACACACGTCAGGTTGTGCTACACAAGCTTTTGGGGAGAGTTGCCTAAAAATCAAAACCTGGATAAAGGATTTTATTTGTTCTCCTACTATGTCAAGTAAGACAGACTTACCAACTCCCATCTCCAAAAATATCTCCTCTTGGATTGCCGTGGTTACAGCGACTGCTTCCTACACAGTATTAGATTTAAATGTTCAGATGGGGGCAACAAAAAGATAATACAAATATTGCAAGGATAACAGCTTTGACAGAGAAACTTCAAGGAGTATTACATGTTTCAAATTGTCTAACTAACTTTCAAGTCCATATCTTAAAAGGAAAATGTTCCACAGCACATGTTGGTCAAATTTATCCAAACCAGTTAAGCAAAAACGATGCTTGGAGAACATAAGAAAAGGCTATATGCTATTGTGCTGGAGATCAATTAATGTCTAAGTCTTTTACATCACTGTTCTATATTTTGGTGGTTGTTTTGGTGGATTATAAGGCATTGAGTGTAGTTCATGGTAGATTCTAGAGGTATTGTGGACTCGATACTCTAACTACGTGAGATTCGGTCAGTACAAGGAGCACACACGCAAGTTTGTGGATTTGTCTAGGGTTGGGTTGTAAGTTGGAACTTGTATTTGTTCTTTATAGTGGAATGGTCAGGTAGACTACAGTCCCGAGATTTTTTCCAATTAAGTTTTCCACGTAAAAAATCATGAGCTGCTTTGTAGTGTGCTCGATTTATTTTTCATGCTTGCAATTTAGATTGTGTAGTTGAATTAATCAACCAAAGCAAATCCATATGAACGAATCTGATTTTTTTTTTTTTCGTCTCAAAATCAAAAGCCACATCATAATGTCAGTATGTCAACTAGTGCTCAGAGGTTGCACCCCTTCTGGAGTGTTTTGAATACAAACTGTTCCCCAAAAAAATGTTGAGGTGCAAGTTTTCCTAGACAATTATTGGCAGATTGCATCGATAAGACAGAATACAGTTTGGAGAATAGATCCCTGAAGAACATTAGCTCAAATGCATATTGCATATTCTTTGCTTCAGATTCAAAAACTATCACAATGTAACAAAACCAAATGGCAAAAGTTAATGTGGGAATGTAAATATATAAGTACATACTACGTGGCCTCAAATAGCCAACAGAGTCCTTCACAGACTCAGTGTGCTAGTTTGTGCCCAAACCAATAAATAAACGAACTTATGTTGTTTCATGATCAAACAAGTTGGATTACAGTTGCATTCCTAGGGCCATTTTAAACATGAAAACAGTGGGGCTGGTCAAATACACTAATGGAGATAGATATATCATACAGCTTTGTCTGAGAAATCCTACATCAGAGTCTTCACATTAGATTTCTACTATGTTTAGTTTCCACTAACCAAGCACTACCACATGGGTGGATCTATGTGTGAAGCAAAGTCCCACATCGCCTAATTACTAGAGTAATGTTAAACATTCAAGCATAAGGGCATCCTCACCCTCAAAAGCTAGCTTTTGGGGTTGAGTTTTACCCAAGACTGTGTAACATGGTAAAACTGGAGTACTTACAGATGGATAAGATGCATGCCCCTGGCCTACACGCTGCAAGTGCTGCCAAGTGAGCACACTGAGCATGAGAGAGGGTGTGAAGTGAAGTCCCACATCACCTCCTTAGTAAAGTAATGTTAAGCATATAAGTGTGAGGGTATCCTCACCTTCAAAAGCTAGCTTTTGGGGTTGAGTTTTACCTGAGACCATGTAACACTATGAAATAGAGCATCTATTCTTCCCTGTACAACTTCCACATCCATGAAAACTTTGCAACCGTATACTGCTAGAGTGATAGTAATTATCATCCTCCCATGTAGACACAGATAGTAGATAGTACCAAAAATGAGAAGACTCGTAGCGTCTAAATTCAATCGATAATTCCTTTTACTCACGAGGCTTCTCCCTGACCCCATCCTATATATCAACACTAAGCCCTAGGGTGGCCTCAAGGGGTAGTTGGGAAAATGCATTCGATGATTTATTCATAAGAGATACAGCAGAAAATCCCAGTGAAAGCCCATTTATCCTCACCACCAAAGCCTCACAAATGACTGTAACAATTCAACTCCTATCCCCCAAAGATTAGTTCGACCTAACCAACATATGCTAACACTTAAATTGATGTCACTAATCATGCGAGTTTTATCTATTGTTAACACACAATATCAAACAAACCAAAAATTCTCAGACCAAAGTGTTTCAACTTACAAAATCAAAATTTGAAAGAAAGAAAAAAAATCAGGGATAGGTTAATAATAAATTAATTCGGAGAAAACAGTTCAAGTGAAGAGGGAAATTTACCTGTTTGTCATCCACAGCGTCTGCAATTCGTTTCTTCACCTCTGAATGTTATGCCAAAAAGAAAATAGGAAATGCAGATTATAGCGAGAAAGCTGGAGAGAGCAGATAATCGAAAGAGAAGAGAAAATGAGAAGAAAAATAGTTTTACCAGGTTGGGAGGTGAGAAAAGCGAAGCGATCGAAGAGATGAAGCAATTGATTTTTAGAGAGCATTCCAGAGCTCTGGCACTCGCCATCAGAGCCAGACATTATTATCGTTGTGAGAAGCTTGGTTGCCCTCAATCCTCAAACCTATATATCTGACCAAAAATGCTAAACACCTCACAAATTTTTACTAAAAATTCTATCAAATAGAACTCATATGGCGTATTGTAATATTTAGTTAAAATTTTGATAATTATTATTATTTTTTTTTTTTTTTTTTTTCATTACTCAATTATTAGTTGTTGACAAGTCAGTCATTACTACTACTATAGTCTTGTTTCAAAATATATTATTTTAATAATTTTTTTAATTTTTTACAAAAAAATTATATAAAAAAATAGAAAAAATAATGTAATAATTTATACTTTTTAAGTTTTTAGTTAAAATATATAACTAACGAACGAAACTTAAATTCTCCAATAATAAATTATTATGTGTTTTATTTATTTTAAATTTGGATATATACTATTTATTTGAGTACTTATTTTAAAAAATGCATTTATCAACCTCTCTTTCACTAATGTTAAAATAAATAAAATTTTGATGTATAAATACATGATTAACTAATTATAAATAAATTATTTACCAAAGGTGGGGATACAATTTTTGTTATGTTTTTTTTGCATAAAAAAATTAAATTCACCCGGTTGTAATTATTTATTTTTTTTAATCTTTTATATTGATTTGTGATTTTTTTTTTTTATTATTATTATATGATAGAATGAAAATTGTATTAAATGTCATGAATTAAGAACATCATAGAGAATACAATGTAAATATGTTAAACTTGTGAAACTAATGCATTATTTTTAAATTTTAAATTCAAGCGAGGTGATTAAAATAATTTAGGGACAATTATGAGCTGAACTTAATACTCAATAAATCTTGATTCAAATTAATAGGCCCATATTTCTAATTTTATTCTCACAATCCAACTCATTAATTCACAATTCTCAACTCACATCTATTCTTACAATAAATTCACTGTTTTTTTTTTAATGATTAACAAAAAAAAAAAATTTGAAGACTAATATGCCCATAATAATTTCAATAAGGATTTGACCCATTTTTACTATCTTCATTGTAAGCCTAAGCCACTACTAAGGTTCGGCATCAGGATGGCCCAACTCGGGTGGGTCTGCGAAATTGATGCCCAAGCCTGGCAGATTATGTTTTTGGGCAAGCAATTGGGCTGTATGGGCTTGGTCCCGATGCACCAACGAACGAAATGTTATTCTCTTCCACCTTCCACTATCATTTGTTTGATTCCCTTTTTAGTAATAAATTTCAAATTCAGAGCTCGATTACCTTCTCTCGAACGAACTCGATTCAATCACTGGACTGGACACATTGCTCCTCCGATCATAAGAAAATCGTGAGGTTGATTAGCAATGCTTGAACTTCCAGATAGGCCACACACACAGTCTCTTTTTTATATGCAACTGGCTAGGTTTGATTGGTGGCGGATTCTTTGTTTTTTGTTTGAATTTAGATGGAGAGATGTTGATCGGAATTCACCTGAAGATCACCGTCCATAAATTTCAGTCTCAACTCTCAACTTGTGTAAGGTCTGCTCTGCTCTGCTCTGCATATTTATTTTTCCCAATTCTGTCTGCATTTATATTCATTCAATCTTGAATTCAATTTTCATCTTTTCTGAAGCTTTGGTCATTGTAAATGTCAATTCTCCATTTTGCTACTGTCCCTCCCTCCAATTTTTAGTATCTGTTGTCTTTTTCATTTAACATTCAAAAACGTAAAATTTTTGTTGTTAAAAATGTTGTCTTCAATATGTTGCCCATTGATTTCTTTCGTCTTCTTGAGAAAACTGAATCTCTAACTTGATTGTCTATTCAAATGAGAAATCCAAGTTGATCTAAACAACTTGTCCGATGTTTTGTTTTTGTGGGCACGAGTGAGATATTACTACACAAAAAATATGCCCAGGAGAAACTAAATAATGTTAGATACCTACAAGCATAGACATCGGGCCGTTTGACACTCTAAGGACCATAGCTGGTGCTGCCTTCCTCATAATTTGAACCCCCCGTGAAACTTGCTCTTGCCAACTGCCTCAACTTCTTCATCTCACTCTTTGGCTCTAGTTTAAGTCCCTTGAGTTGCTTTCCTTCTCCTGGTTTATGCCTACTAAGTGTTGCCTCTGCAGTTGTGAAGCCTGTCGTCTGAATGGTGTCTAAGTTGGGTGATAAACCGGGACTGCTCATAGGGACCACTGTTGCAGTCATTGCACTTAGTGGTTCACGATGTGATGTTGTATTCCGTCTTCCAAATTCTGTCTCTGGATTGAAAGGAGGGACTGGAGCCAGGCCTGTTTTTGGTTGGGACGATCCAGCAATAACTCTTGACCAATGCCTCCTTGGAAGAAAAGGGAGGAGAAGACCCTTGGCTGCATTTTTCAAGCCTAGCTTGAAAGAATTCTGTCGCGGCTGTGAGAGTCTAAGAAGGCATTTTATGATGGCATACCATTCATTTATGATCTGAGAAACATAGGTAAGAAAGAGGAAACCCAGCATTGCATATCCAACTTCATGTTCCCCAACCAAATTTGAGCCATTTAGACTTATAGATAGCACTAAGTGGCCTGCCTCACACAATAATGACACACTCTCCACTGCATGGACACCCCTGCTGATATATGGTTTAAGAGTAAACAGACACAGGAACTGTACCAAAGTGATCGTTAGTGTGAAAAGGCTTTGGTTCAAACCTCCTGATGGGTAAGCTCCAGCTATTATCCCGAAACTGACTCTTCTTAAAAGATCAAGAATGATATATGAGGATCTAGTGCATCCCAAGAGCCTCTTGGACATGGGAACTTTGGTTTCTTCGTTACTGTCGTCTGAACTGACAGCCCTCCTTACACCAGCTCCCACTTAAGCCACTTTCTGCCCATTTGGGTTTGCTATTTGAGTCATTTTGATCTACTAAGACTAACAACGGAGGACCCCTCCGATTCTCGAAAAGAATCCCAAATCGTGGGAGGAAAGATGAAGGCAGACCTTCTCTGTAAAGCCATTTTCCAATGGTAGGCCTACCGGTGAAGAAAAGCCACAGTTTTGTATACCATGGTTCCTTGTTGTGCATGTGCTTGACTTCTGTATACTGAGCAAAGCTCCCAGAAAAGATAGTGATTATAAGAAAGAGGCATACTGATAAAATGAAACCCGCAGGGATGGCTAGCAACAAAGTCCCAGTAAGGATTCCCCCTGTTGTACCACCTGCATATAATCTTACTCTTGAGAGTTCTGAATTTCTTATGAGACAATCAATTTCTTAAGTAGGATAAACGGGATTACTTGCCTCTGATGACAAAAGCCGCAGATTGAGAGATACAAGGTAGCATGAGAATCAGAAGAAAGAGTTCAAACCTCGGTACTGAAAATATCCCGTAAGCTGATGGACGAATCCTCCATCGTAGGAAAAGAAATATCAGTGTGTGGGTTACTAGTAAACCAACTCCTCCCACACCAAGCCAGAACAAATTCATCTCCAAGTCCTGCCATCTATTGAGATAACAAATTTAGCATCATTCTTATCATTGCTATGAATTATGAGTTACTGAATGACCTAGCTGAAAGATAACAACGTCTCTTTCTTGTTGGTCATAGTTGACCATGGATATGGAATTGTGAGATCGTTGGAGTATTTCAATTGATCAGTAAATTTTAAACAAGAAATGAGAAAGGATATCTACCCTGTGTATTTCTCCATTCTCTTAATGACACTGCTAGCAGATAATGGCTCTCCTCGCTGCAAGTACAGTGATTCAATACTAGTAAAACGTCTATAATTTATTGAAAATTTTAGTATCAAGCAAATACTCACCAGAAAATAAATGAAATATTCTTTGGAATCTAAGGGCAGCCCATATGGAATGTTTTTCATGGTTATGTTGTGCTGTTGCGGGAGCTCACCACTTTTGGGGTAAATTTCTGTAGGAAAGGGTAGTCCTTCTTGCAAGTAATAAGAAGAGAAGGTTAAATTCAGTTCATATGCATGGTAAGCTCTTTTATGGGATAGGAATCCAATGGGTAAATGATTTTCTTTCATTACAAGCTTGGTTTCAGTCAGATATAAATGGTTGGGCCACATAGAAGAGCTTTCCTTCTTCCATGGAAGCTTTTCACGAGGTAGAAGCCACCTAAGACCTTTTGTTGTCTCGGAATATTCTACCGGTAGGGAATCTGAGAGCCAGTCTGCGAGGACAAACACTTGCAGGTGTCCCACCATTCCCTGTCATGAAAAAACTTACTTGGAAAATAAATACTCCAACTAAAAGTTAAAAGTCATGCAGGAAATAGAATTAACTATATACCAAGTGCCATAAGGAAAATGTAGATACTTACGTGCAGATTCATTAATGGGTCAGAAACAACAGTGTCCCCACTAGCTAGAGTGCCTACAGCTCCTAGATTTGCAGAAGAAAGTGAAAGAATGGCAGCTGCTAGTGATGTTGCTAATATACCCGCAGTCATGAACGAGTGGAGTGCGATTGATATAGAAGGGGCCGAGTCTGTGTAAAATTGAGAGTCAAAAATAGGGAACAAGCTACACAAACTAAACATTTTGTTGTTCAAGGAAAAGCAATATATCTTTTCTTTGCATTTGCAAACATAGAAATTGATTACATTGATTACACTGAAACAATTAACTTATGAAATAACAATAATTGTAATAACCTATGAAGCACGGGTACTCCAAAATGGTGTCGTATGAGTACCGGATACTTACCAGGTGCGGGTATACGTACCGGTACGGTGGTACACGTACTGGGTACACCGAATACATGTCGGGTACAGCAATTTCGTTTGGGTACATCCGGGGTACGGCATAGGTATAGCACGAGTACAGAAAGGTGATTTTTTTTTTTTTTTGCAGCTGTTAGAATTTGTTGTAGCCTTTATTATTATTCTTTCAACTTCAAAAATCATCAAGTAATTTATTTTCAACACCCTTTATCCATGAGTCATGGTTTTGCTATCTTTTGCATCCTATTTTAGACAATCGAAAAAGAAAAAGCAAGAATTATATAATTATTTAGACAAATTATTCTCTTTTTAGTTTTGGTAATGAAATTTTGATTTGTATGTTGGATGTCTAGCCATAAATTTTTTAAAAAAATATTAACATACACCAGTTGTACCCGTACCCTATTTTTTTAAGAATTTGACATATCGACATACCCACATCGTACCCATATCCGTACCTGCACCCATGCTTCATTGGTAATAACTGTTGGGGTGGGAAAGGAGGAAAAGAAATTATCTATACAATGCTTGACATTGAGCACATTAGAAGCCAAGTTCAGGTTTCCTGATATGTCGTTTACTTGTCCTGCTGGAACAATAACTGATACATCCTGAGATACTGCCTGGACTGTCATTGAGTACAGAGCTCTTGAATGTTCTTCAAATCTACGTGAAACAAAATCTCAACTCAGCAACTATTCTTGTTCAACTAACATGGCATTAACTAAACAAGTAGTAAGTAAAATTTTATTCTCTGCTGATATTTCAAATGCCTTCGAATCAAAGTTTATTGTTCTCATTTGTGCCTTGTGTAGCAATATTATTCCAATTTTAGTACTGTTACACAATATGCACCTGCCTTTTGAGACTCCCCCCTTCCACTGCTACCTTTGAAGCCTCAAAGCCGAAAACTGGCTTTGTAAACTCAATTATTATGTTGACATTGGACTCTTTTGTAACTCTCGACGAGCTTGTACTTAAGCCTACCCCAGGCTCAGAGGAATCTAAGAGAAAAACCCATTAGGTAGATTTCAAATAAGGCCACTAGAATGATTTTCAGGAACAACTTTCAAAGAGCACCAAAGTGTGAAATTACATACCGTAGAGGAATGTAATTGGGGCAACAGGGGAAACAGGAGTGCCTGTTCTTCCAATCACTGAAGCAGCTTCTAGTTCAACTATGACTATTTCAGTACTTGAAATATTCTTAAGCTACAAAAACAAATATGGGAAAATAATTGAGGTCCTTTTTACATAATGCTGATATTACAACAAAATTGAAGCTTGAGGCTTACTTCAAAAACAAATCCTCGATTTCCATGATTTCCACTATGACTAGGTACAAAGTTGCCCGAATTCACATGTAATGCACTTAGAATCTGTTTGGTTGAATTTATAATAGGACTGCTGAAATCCAAGAAAACTTTCAAGTCCTCCATTTTGTTAGTTGCAATTATAGTTCTTGGAACCCCATTAATCACCAACTCATAAGACGGAACAGACATCCATAAATCCACTTGCACTGGTCTTCTATCTAGGACCACCATTGAAGCTTTAGTGCAGGAGTAAAAATTAAAAACACAAACCTTGGCTAGGTAGCACATTTAAGGAAAATGGTGAGTCCGATTTGTCCTTACCCAAGTGAACAATGAAAATTGAACTATTTGTTCTCGTGAACTGGTTCCCTGCCTGGTCAGTACAAAAATTATCTGCCATTTTAATAATGACACGAGCATAAATACTTCTCTGGGAGAAAATAATACTAAGGCCATATTTGATGTCAGGTTTTATGATGTGTAATGAAGAGGCATCTAGATGGGCAGGACCATTTACGATTACCTACAATATAGAATTACATTTAAGATCAAGGCATGAAATTGTATCAACTTATATTATATAACAAGTCTAGAGCGTGTAATAATTTGAGTGAAATACCTACTTACATCACAATTTGATGAGTTAATACACTTGAATCCACTGCAAGCTTCACTGAACGTGATATCAATTTCTACTTTTTCAGCATTTGTGTAACTCTGCTTGCTAAAAATTGTTGCAGTTGGTGGTATTGTATCTATTAGATATGAAACAAAACAACGGTTTAGATGCATTTGAACAGTTCTGTTAGAGGTTTTGGAAGAATAGACCTCATTCCCAACTGTCAGATGACATAAGGACCTTGTGAGTTGTGACTGGATTAGGCTAACAAGGGTCCTTTCTGGGCACAAAGGCCTAGCCATCTGAAATATATTTAAACTTCAAAAGAAGTATATGGGCTTGTTTGGTGCAGCTTCCAGCAATCTGAAAACTAATAATAAAAAACTAAAGGCACCTCTCCTCACTTTTAATAGTTAGCTTTGCAACTTATTTTTATCTCACGAGCTGTAAACAAACCAAGCATTCTGACACAAACTTCAAAAAAAATAAAATAATTTATAAGCAGCTCTATAAAATACACCAAACAACCCTTTATGTATGTGAAGAGATAAGGCTTACCAATGAACCACGAATAAGCCGATGAGTTACTCTTTCCATCCCAAGTTCTGATGTTGAGAACAAAATAGTGTTTCTGATTTACTGTCAAGTTCTTGAATACTATGATATCAGCAGGACATGACCTCAATGTTTGGCCATCAAGCTGTTCAAATACCGATAAAATTCACCTCAGATCACTATCACGATACACAGATAGAAGATTATGAAATTTTAGACCATGTATTGTTTCAAGCATGAACTATTAATAGCTGTTAATCAATGGAATATGTAGGTTTACTGATCAGGAAGTTATGTACCAAAGAACTGTATATAAAATCTTTAGGTAAGATATGAAGAAGAGAAGATACAGTTATTCAATTCAGTTGCATAGAGATTTTAATTCTTTTGCATGATGGTTTGGAGATGAACATAGGGACAAATATTAGGTGGTTTGAACAGGTTGAAAGTTGCCCCATATTGAATTCAAAGTAGATTTTGGTGTCAGTAAATTATATGCTCTCATTAATAATGGATAATTTCTTGCATTCATTCTATATTAGGAGTATAAACATTCCCTTGTATGCATATGAAAGTCAACTTTTGAATCAAAAACAAAGAGGAAAAAAAAAAAAAAAACTGATAGGATTGTTTACCTTGCAGTGAATGGAACAACCACCGTTCTTGCAAGTGTTGGAACCGTTCATCTCCACGACCGAGTACCGGAAAACAGCAGTGGAGAATCTTGATCGAGTTGGCGGAGTTTGATCAAGACGAATGAGAACCATTGATTGTGTGGAGTTGAATACACCTACCAGCAACAATGCAAAATAAAGATAGAGACGAAGAAGACTGAGCGGACCCATGTTGGAATCTGCTCTGTAGTTTACATTAAAGCAATGATCGGAGAGGATGAGGGTGGTAATTGCTGGATGGTGGAAACTAATGGATGTTGGGGAATGCTATGCAATTCAATGTCACCCAAGTAATGTTATGAGGATATGGGTTAAGTTTTGAAGAAGAAGAGCAACCAAAAAAAGGAGTAATTCTGGGCAACTACCCACAACAATTGGTGTCAGAGTCATAACTGCTGACTTAAAGAAGTTCATACGCCTCCTTAACTGGCCCTGGCGAACTGATGAGGCTTCAAGCCTTAGCTGCGACTTTCAATTTATTGGGTAGGTTCTTTTTTACTGTGTCAAAATTGACTGTTGGTACAGCTTAGAAAATTATTAGATACGCTCGTAGTGACTATGTAGTCTTCTCCATGTGATATTCTCGATCAATAAGAAGCTGAAATACACATTAAGGCTTTGTTTGGGAATAGGCTTGTTTAATAACTTTTTAATTTTTTGGCTAAAATATGATGTAAAAAAAATTAGTATATTTGTGATGACTTTTTGATTTTTTACGAAAAGATGTACAAAAAATAGAGAGAAAATAAAATCTTTGACTTTTTTGTATAGGTTGTTAGTTTTTTGATTTTTTTTAGTGACTTTTTGGCTAAAAAATCACTTGCCAAACAAGGCCTAAGTGATATTATGTCTTCAACCACCTAATAAAAATGAGTTAGTACGTTTCACTAGTAAAAAAATTTGTTTTGTGATGGATGGAGACTACTGAATAATTTACCTAGTAAAGATTTGAAAGTCAATTAAAAATTGTGGCTAAAAAAATGGAAGTTTTGGCTTTTTGATCTCTCTATAGCCATTGAAGAAAGAGGGAGATGACTTTTTTCTTTTCTTTTTTTTGATTGGGACTTCTTTCTTTTCTTTTCTATAATTGATTGGGACTTTCATTAACTGCTACACTCGTAAATTTTTTACTTCAGTTGCATTGTTGAGCTTTACTAGGTGGACGGAGGAATTTATTGAGAAGACACGCAACACCATGGACCTTGATGGACAATCTCGCTAATTGATTTTACAGTCGTAGCAAATGTTTGTGCTCTGGCGGTAATCTCCTCCTCGGTAGGATGGTTGCCAAGAATACACGGAGACGACGGCCACGGCACCTTTGATGCAGTTTTTGCTTTTTCAAACCACATATGCGATTATTTTTTTTGGATTGTAACTGTTATTTTTTTTATGATTTTGTATTTTGTTGTTTGTTATGATTTGTATTTTGTTGTTTGTAGTTCTTAGGTTGTTTGTTTGACCGTTTAGGGTGTTAGGGTTTTTGATCTGTTACATATATATATATATATATATATATATATATATATTTTTTTTTTTTTTCTTGATCTGTATATTGTTTATTTTTATTTTGAGGGCAAACTTCTTTTTATTCCTGCAGTTTGGATCTTGTATGGTTTAAAACACTAGGGTATTTTAATCTTTTTATTAAATCGTTAATGGACTTAATAATGCATTTTAATCCACAAATCACAATGAGATTATATAATTATTTTTAAATACAACCGCGTTAGGTAGCTCGAAACATCATAGGCTTGAGTGGCCCGAAATTCAAAACGACATCGTTTTGGTCTTCTTCTTTTTTTTTTGCTTTTTTTTTTTTTCATAGTTCGCAAGTTCCATAACTCCGAGAGAAAGAAGAAAGAAGAAAAGAGAGGAGAGGAGAACAAAGAGAGAGAGCAGAGAGATTCAAACCCAAAAATTAAAAATCAAAACCAATCAGACAAATAAAATCCAAAAATTAAACCCAGATTCAAATCAAAACCAAAAATCAAACAAATCCTCTCTGTTTTTCTGTGTGGGTTTGATTCAAATCAAAACCAAAAATCAAACTCACATATCAAACCCAGACAGATTCAAATTAAAAACAAAAATTAAAATCAAAAATCAAACCTACCCCTCATCAGTTGCCTTTCTCTTTCACACCCATGGGGAGGGCTGCAGTGTTGTTTCCCCTCAACAACTGTTGTCTTCCTCTCAGACAAAGCCCTCTTTCTAGCATTTGCATTCAATCAACAAGAAGCAATGCTATTATAATTCTGACACAGTCAGCAAATTGAAGAAATCATTAAACCCATAACCAATTCTTCATTTGTAATGTGCAGGCAACAAATCATCCTTATAATTCTATAAGAAAGGTGTAACCTTACAGAGAGAGAGAGTTCTCATACCCAGTGACATAGGTTGTGCACAGGCACCATTGTGTACAGTATTGGTCTCCTCTGTGTGTATACAGATCCCCGTCTCTGTTTTTCTTCTTCTCTTCCTCTCCGTCTTTTTTTTTCTCCTTCTCCTTCTCTTCCTCCTCCTCTCCATCTTTTCACCTTCTCTCTCTCTCTCACGCCTCTTTCTTCCTTCTGTCGGTTTCAGAGAGGAAAGAAAAAAAAATTAAAAAAAATACCCAAAACGACGTCATTTTAGGTATTTGAGCCATTTCGGACCAAGTTTTTTCCAACTCCAAAGTGTTTTCCTTTAAAATATTAGGAGGTAAACTACACATGACTTAGAGTACATGGGGCAAAGTGAAATTTACCCTTATTTTAATATAAGAGCTTTATAACTTTCTTAACAAATTATAACTTATTAGAGATATTAGTGACCCTGAATGATTTACAATATAAACTACCAACTTTTCATAACATGGGAGGGTTCATTGTGAATGGTTAGTATTTTTGCTATATATATATATATATATAGAGAGAGAGAGAGAGAGAGAGAGTTGTCAGAAATTAAATTTCAGCTGCAACCAAGCACTATGGTACATTTGCGAAAACAGCAAAGCCAAAAGCCGAACACTTTATTGGTTGGCCACAAGAAATTGTCCCACGCCAAAGCTTTTTTGAGAAACCATGTACATCAAATTGATTGGGTCTAAAGATGAATATGGCATTTCAAGCACAATTCATGCAAAAGATTGAGAACCAACTACCACTGCTCAAACCTCATTAATGTTTTGAGTTGTTTCAAGTCAAAAAGTAGAAGAAAACAGCCTTCACTTAAATCCAAGGTCACAACACAGCAATACATGCCGAGGCCGCGCACATGGAGAGACAAATCATATGAATCTAAACAGATGGGGTTTGGTTTCAAAGTTCTTTCAGCTAATTGTCAATAATTCTCAACTAAAAAACCAGAGTGTGAATCTATGTAACAGCTAATCAGCAATAGTTCCCGACTTAATACAGAAAAATAAAATATCATGTGTTAAAAATACTAACTTATTATTATATCAGTTTACATACGGTGAAAAACATAATAACTCAGGCCAAAAATTAACTTGCGAAGTGCAGGGCGATTTTCAACAAAATCAGAGGTAAGGGCTCTGATGGAGATGTATTTCCCACAAACACCTCGGACATGGGGCCATAAGCTCAACTTATCTTGGAGGTGGCGGAGGAACATGAGATTTTGCAAAACCCACCCATGCAACAATCCCAACTGCAAGGATTATCCATCCAAATATGTCGTACTTAAGATCAGTGTTCTTCTTCTTCGTGGTCTGAAAGGAAAATAAATACAGTAAAGAAAAAAATTATCAAACACACCAAGCACGCTATCAAACATTTAAGACAACATCAAAAAGAAACTGCAGCACATCATTGGAAACAAAAATATTCTCCCTGCAACTATCTTGCTAATCATCAATTTTGAAATGCAAAAGAGCTTCATAACATTGAAGCGAGAGTCCTTTCTTATCACATGTAGTGTTTTGTAAATGTATTTGTTACAACAGGTAGTGTCTCATCGACGAAATGGAGGAGAGATGTTCCCCATTACAGCTACATTTCTTGGAAAGATATCACCAACTAAACCAAATGCCATGCAAAAGTTTCAACTTTATGCTTTCAAGCTTAAAGCCTTAAACACACAGACACAAACAAACACACAGGTTTTTGCTGAAAGAACAGATATTTCTTATTTCTTGTTCCAATTTCCAAAAGTAGAAAGAACAACACCTTTTAATGCAAAATCAGCAGAGAAGGGTCTCATACACTGGTATGGCATGTACGAATATAATTTGCCAATCCTACATCATCTGTGTGTGTATGTGAGACAAGTAAAATCATGGTAACAAGGTGCTGTTCTACAGTGAACTAAGGTAACCATGGTAAGTTGGTGACAAGGCATCACCCTCCGGTTAATTATGATAACAAGGTGAGTTTGGTTAGATGAAAGAAGTGGAATGTGTGGGGAAAAGAAATTTGTGTAAATGAATCAGCAACACCTTATTTACATTTTTCCCCTCATAAAGGAGACAGAGAACTAAAAGAAGGACAAGGCTGCCAATAATCTGAAGAAATCACCTTTGCAGTTGAAGAAGTGGAAGGTCCGGTTGCCATAGCCTGCTGAGCAAAACCATGCTTATGTATCTCCATGTGCAATTCAGGAGCCTAGGAAACCAGAAGATATAACCTAATCAATAAATTTTGAAATAGAATAGCATGACAACAAATTTGTTTTGATTTACTGATACAAATATAACATAAAACAGATGACAAATTCCAAATTGCTTCAGCCTTCAGCCATCACCCAACAACTATGAAGCGTGAGTACTCCGAAAATGTTACCGTACTCATACCAGGTATTGATACTCGTACCGATAGGGCTGCATGCGTATCGGGTACTCAAAATGCGCACCAAGTACTTTTTATACATTCTTTGGCAGTTCGGCACTCCATGGGTACTTCATAGGTACATCGGGAGTATACCAAGCTATGGGACATTGGTGAAGATATGTTTAATTTATTAGAGAGTTCTTATTTACTTGAAATTGCAAATCCTTTACTTGATGTGCCAGAGAAGAAAGATATATTATTCAATGATGAATTTAATGGAAGTGAAAACTAAAATTTCAAATTTTTAAATTTTGCCTAGCTTGCTTTTGGAATGAAACTTTATTTTATAATTTGTCCTATTTAATGGCATTAAAATAGCTTATAGACTTTGCTTTGATATGGGTATTGTTGAACTATGATTTCTTTTTTAGTTTTGTAATTTCTTCTTTTTAGTTTTGGTATTGAACTTTGATTTGTAGATTGGATCTAAAACTATAAATTATAAATAAAAAAATAAAAAATAAAAAAAATTGACATATCTCGGTTGTACCCGTATTCTATTTTTTCAAAGGTTTTGCCATTTGAGCGTACCCATATCGTACCCACACCAGCATCCATACTTATACCCATACCAGCATCCGTACCCACACCCATGCTTCATAGCCCAACAATGATAATCAGCCAAAAACTATATACTATTTTTTTCATTAGTAGTCAAGCAGTATATAATTGAAACTATCAAGAATCGGTAACCCGTCTTTCCCCCAGCTATCAAAGTTTATAATAGAATTTAGAAAAATATAAGATGGTGCATGCAACCACATAAAATAATTACATTCTTGTACACAGAGATGAGAGCACACATGAGCACCCAAACATTTCCTCAAGGTTGGAGAGCTTTGAGGTTAGACAAATCGAGATTAAAATCACATTATATGTGCCGGAGATTTCATGCAAGTACTCTCTTAATAATCAGCATCATACTACAGAAACCATTGTAACCACCACATTAAATAATCAAATTCTTGTCAACAGAGCACATATGAGCACCCAAACTTTTCTTCAAGGTTCAACAGTGTCATGATTAGGCAAGATTAAAATGGCATTTAGACATTCATAAGCACTTGAATAGAAGTACTTCCATTGATAATCAACAACACTACAGAAACCACTGTTCTTAAAGGCACGTGACTGATTGCCTACAACTACGTCCCTCATAATCAGCATCATAATATTTGATTTACATACTAAAAGTTCAATGCAATCAACCCTAATAGAATAAAGTAGAAAACCTCCACTGTAAACACAGCCAGGAGAAGAATGCCACCTACTTTCCCAATTTTATGGCTTCCCCCTCTTCCTCATGGTGAATAAATTGTATCATTTGCACTAAAACTTAAGACAATTAACATGCAATAACATAAACAAACTGCAAGAAATTTGAATAGCACTATAAATATGAAATGTATTGCTTGTTTGTTAAAACCAACTACTTTAGCTGGACTTTCATCACTTTATTTAATGCTAAAATTAGTGTTCCCAACAGAAAAACTATCCTTCCCTCATCATATGTATATTTTTGAAAAGACCAATTTACAAATAAAATAGATTTCCCCTCAAATAATGGCTGAATGAATCAACAATAATGGTGTAACACATGTTGCACAAGGAATCCTATACATGCAACATACATTGAGCAACTGTAAGGCTTGCCATTAGCAATTAAAAGTATACCAATCATTTGAGGAAACATGGCAAGGAAAAAGGTACAGAAATTTTGCATAGTACTCACTAAACCTTCATCCTATCTAACAAGCCAAGTCTTGTGTCAATTAGTCATATATAACAACACCAACACAGTACCACTGAAGGGAAGCAGACAAAGCTAAATGGAGAAAACATGAATTTCTTTATTTCATATCATAGTGAGGGACGCTATCCATCCCAAATATACCCAAAACATTTCCCACTTTGTTAAGCAATTAGAGGTAGTGTAAGCGCATGGTGTATGCAGAATATTGGAAAAGCTGGAAAGTGGTCAATTACAGAAAATTTCTATAGAAAGAAAATTGGGAGAAATTTTTACGGAATTTAACAGTCTCTCTCTCTCATTAATTAGTTTTATCAATCCCCATTTCTCCCTATTTCCAACAAAATCGTACTTTTAATTCAAGTTTTTATATGAAAACAAAATTCCTATAAACCTTCACACAAGCAATAATCCAGTAATCAATCTGCTACAATTTACTTGAAACATTATTTTTTGGAAAATCATAAAATTTTACAATGCTTCAAATTGGGAAGAACACAAAAATATTGTTCTCCCTCTATATTCTATGATGAAACCATAATATCTAACACATGAAAACCAATTTTTTTATGCCAACTACTTATTTGCCTTCATAATGAGCATTGTAACTGTTGTAAAACTCTAGTCAAAATGCTTCACAGTCAATCAGACTTATTATATTTAAATAGGCAACACATGTAATACAGACACAGAAAATCTTGATTTATAAGACGGATATGGATCAATGATAAGGAGATTATACCTTGGCAGACACTTCTAAGGACTTGCGATAAAGATCATTCTCCGGATCCTACAATACATAAGAAGTCCCAATCACATTTCCAAAACCATACAACAAACTATGAATAGCTACTTCCGTAACCTGTACAATAGATGTTATAATTGCCACCAATACATACACACACACACATATAATAAATATATGAGTTTGCATCAGGTTCTATAACTAAAATTTACCTCATCAACAGCTTGCTGAAAGTACTGGGCTGCCTTATCAAAAGAACCCTTAGCCTCATCTTGATCAGGGGTCAAAAATGCATTAGAAGTATGAGCATTACCCAAGCACCAGATAGCATCATGCTTTTTCGGATTAACCTTCAAGGCCTCCTCCAGCTTTGAAATGGCATCTACATAATCAGATCATCAATTCCCCAAACCCTAAGGTACTTAAAACCTCCATCCAATTATACCATAAAGTAACAGTCTTCATTAAACTAGAATCATAGTTCAACTTTTTTTTACAATCTGGTTGCTCTTAAATCACCCAATACTATTATCAAAATTTACAAAGTCATCAAACCCCCAAACTGGAAGGCTTTTAAAACCTCCAATTATAACATAAAAGATGACAGTCTTCATTAAGGCTCTATTTGTTTTGAAGTTTACACCAAAAAAATATTTTTCTTGTAAATTGATTTTACATAAAAAATAAATAAATAAATAAAAATTTGTTGTTGTTTTTTTGATGTTTGGTTGATACGTAAAATAAAAATATTTTATTTTTTAAAAGAAAAATTTTGATTTAATAAAGTGTCGTATTTGAAAAGACTAAAGGCTTCGTTTGGGAAGCTCCATTTTAGCTAAAAAATCAAAAAGTTACTAAATTAGCCAAAAAGCCAACATGACATACCAAAAAGTCAAAAATTCTATTTTCTTTCTACTTTTTCACATCTTTTTGTAAAAAGTCAAAAAGTCATCCCAAACATACTAATTTCTTTTAGCTCATATTTTAGCCAAATAGCCAAAAAGTTACTAAATTAGCCTGTTCCCAAATGAGGCCTAAATGTGCTGAAAAGTTGCAAGAGTAACTTTATAAAAATTGACCTATGGAACTTTTAAAGGTAAGTTATTCATGAGAAAATAATGTAAAAATATTTTCTCTAAAAAATATTTTACTTGCTTTTTGTTAAAACAAACAACACAAATGAGTAAAATATTTTTGACGCCAAAACAACCAGAGCCTAAATCAAAATCATAGTTCAACCATTTTTTTTTTTCCCAAACAGACATTAAAATTTATTCCAATTTACCCAAAACACACAATTACATGAGAAAAAAAATTACAATTTTGAGTATAAAGTTAGAGTCTTTCTTTCTCTTTTGCCCCTAAACTGAATTATGATTAAACAGCAGGAGATTAGTACCTTGAATCATCATCTTCGATTCGCTAACATTCTGGAACTGTGATAACTCAAGCATAGCACCTCCCCACCTCGTCAGATTCTGAACAAATTATCAGAAAAAAGCATAAACCAAACAAATCACAGAAGAATCCAAGTCCAATAAAAGCAAATTCAGTAAACAGAAATCTATACGGACTTCGGCATCGAGTGGATCTTTGGCGTAGGCGATTTCGGCGGTCTTGCGAGCGTGTTCGAAGAAGAGCATGCGATCGAAATCGTTCCCAAACTCCATAACTACACACACAATGTTGAGGTTTTTCTCGTGTAAATACTCCGCGAACAAGGTTCTAGGGTTTCGACGAGAAAATAAAAGAGAGGGAGTAACAAAGTCAAGTAGGCAAGTGAGAGGCGGTCTTTCGAATTGAGAGCAAAAGCAAAAATAAAATAATACTTTTAATGCTGTCTCATCAAAACCGTCTTTTTTTTTTTTTTTTGATTTTGCACTTGCCCCTTGGCCATTTTTTCGGTTTGATTTTTAAATTTTTTTTTTTTTTACTTTAACTCTTTATATTTTAAAATTTTCTCAATTACTTCAAAAATTAATTTACCATTAAAATTATATAAAAAATTATACATCAATAAACACATGTTATAAAAATATTTTTTTATATATATCTTACACTTTTGATACAAATCAAAATCTTAAGATAATTTTTTTTTTTATATTATATGACAGTTACCGTTATATTTTCTTATAAATTTTGACCAAAATTAACTTCTAAAATAAATTGAAATAAAATTTAAAACATAAATGACCAAAATGAGAAAAATAAATTTTAAAGACCAAAGTGATAAAATAATCGGGCATTGTGATGAATGTTTTCGTTTGGCAAGTGTGTTGGGCTTGGATTGGGACTAAAAAAATATAAATAAATTAAGGGCAAATTACATATACACCCCTCGAGGTTTGGCTAAATTACAGATGCCCCCCACTAAAAAAATATAAATAAATTAAATAAGTTAATAAAACATAATAATCACATACAAATTATAATTATTTCATTTTTTTTCTTACAAAAAAAATTAAAAATTCTTTCCAAACAGAGCAATTTATTCATGCTAAATTAGTTAAAAAGGCACAAAACAAAAAAACAAAAAAAAGGCAAAAAGGTTATTCCAAAACGAATCCTTAGGCCCTGTTTGGCAATGATTTTTTTTGGCTAAAATAATTACTAATAAAGATAAAATAAGCTAAAATAATTAATAAAACACAACGTCATATCTAAATCATAATTTTTTAGTTTTTATCTCATAAACATCAAATCAATTAAAATAATAATAATAATAATAATGGTGCTCCACGCACTAATTGATATACCAATTAACGTACTAACATAATATATAACATTATTACTTCAAAAACATGAATCCTACCCATTATGCAAATTACAAAAATTTAAAATTGCGTTTGGTAGAGTTCTGTAATTATGATTTGAGAGTATGAGTTGTATTTTGAGTTTGTGAGGTTTGGAATTATGATTTGAGCGTGGAAAATTTGTTTGGTGAGAGTTTTGAAAATAGTTTTGAAAAGAGTTTGAATTGAGTAAGGAATATTTGATGTGGCATTTGATATTTGATACAAAAAACTTACAACTCATAACTAAACATAAAACTCAAAATTATTTTAAAACACATAAAAAAAAATTTAAAAATTCAGAAAATATTTTTTTCGAATATATAAAAATTAACATATCAATTGCACACAAAAAAAATCACTATTTCGGTCAACCGACTGGAAAACCGGTTAGGCCAAATTTTGAAAAAAAATTTGAAAAACGCGCTCTGTTTGACAGAGTTTTCTGCAGAGTATCCAAACATCATACTCAAACCATCAACCAGAAAACTAGTTTGAAAACACAACCAAACAGGGCCAAAATCCTAAAATTATGTCACTTTATCTGTTAATACATTATTTTTTTTTTGAACTACTATTAATACAGTAATTGATATATTAATTAGTACATATGATTTTATTTTAAAAAAATAATCATCTTTCTAAATATAATTTTTTAACCAAATTAAAATAATTATAAAAAAAACATCAACTAAAATATTTAACTTCCCAAACCAACTGTGCATGTTTGAGTCTTTTCCACGTATTTGTTGAGAAAATGATTTGGAGCTCGTTTGACATAAAATGCTAAAAGTTTTTTTTTAGCTTGTTGGATACCTAAGACTTTTCAATATGCACATTGAATACATAGTTAAAGAATGAATAGAAAATTTATGAACGAATAAGGAATGAATGAACTGAATAGATGAAATGTGAATTAAGATATTGTAGTTGCATATGTTTTTGTAGGTTTCTCAGTCGAGGTGGCTCAACCGATAAAACACTGTGAGTAATAGTAAAGTAAAGATATGTTCTTAATTATCTATTTTGATTTATGAATGACATGATTTTTTGAACATCGTATTTTGTTCTAAATGAATGCGTTTTCAAGAAATATGATATGGTTTATGAATATGAAATGTGGACTGTTTGTAATATGATAAGTGGGCCCAAGGCCGTTCTATTCATGCTACGATATGTTAGGCCCAAGACTGTTCCGTTCTATGTGAGAGATGGAGACATGTTTATGTTCCATCTACTCCACGATAAGATACAATTGGATCTGAGGTCATTTTGAACAGTTGTGTTAACATGTGATTGGGCCTGAGGTAGTTCTGTACTAAGTGTGTGCCCAAGCTTGTTCTGTATCATATGTGGGCCAGAGGCTATTCTGTGGACCCAAGGTCGTTCTGTAAATGTGATGTGAATATAGGTTTTTGGAAACTGTTGTATGACTCATGTTTAAAAAAAATGCTATATTACATGAATGAATGAATGTCCCTTTCTGAAATGCATTCGTGATCCTTTGTATATATACCAAGTAACACGTAAAATGTTTTGTAATGGATTCAGATATATGTTTCATTTGAGAAAGCATGGATTTTGATAGCATAAATGTTTTCTCTAAAAATGATTTAAGATACAAGTTGAGGGAAAAAATATGGATGTTTGGGTTAACTTTTTGACTTTTTACGAAAAAATGTGTATTAAAAAATTATATAAATAAGTGTATAGGAGAATTTAGTGAAGTAGCCCATACAGTTTGGGCAGTGTAGTGGGCTGGTTAGGAAATGGGAAATGATTGCCTCCTTTTCGGGCTTGAATTGGACGGTGTTGTTCGGACCGTGGGGGCCCACCACAGGGTCCCGTTTTGCTAATTGAAACCGTTCAATGTGTAAAACCCGTCAACTACTATATGCTTGTAAAAAATCACGTTGATTGGATATCAATAGTTATCTAATCGTGTTAGTTTTTTTATCAACTGTTAACTATAACACCATCCATTTTTTATACAAAATTAATTTGATCATGTAGTTAGCGATATCCGATCAACGTGATTTTTTATAGGCATATATTACTAGACGAGTTCTACATATTGAACGGTTCGTAAGGGGTCCCCACGAGCCCAACATTACCATCGAACTTAGTGAATATATATATGTAAATTTTTTTTTGGCTCCTTTTACTGTATTTTCCTTTGACGTCAGTGCCTAGAATGGAGTAAAATTAGTTTATATTAAAATATTATGTATATTAATTTTTTATATTTTTAATTTGTGAATAGTGATGTTTTTTTTTTTTTTTTTACTTTTTGACTTTTTAGATTTTTTTTAAACACCCCAAACCAGGCCTATACTTTTTTATTTTGACATTTAAAGTTTTTTCTTTTTTTTTCTTCTCACTTTAATCCTTCATATTTCAACTTTTTTCCAATTTACTCATAATGTTAATTTATGTTAAAAATTAGATAAAAAATGACACATTAACAACCACGTGATATAAAAATATTTTATTATATACAATTCACATCTGTAATATAAACTTAAACTTTAATATAATAATATATATTTCATATTATATGACAGTTATTATGACATTTTCTATCTAATTTTGAACAAAAATTAACTTTTATAGTAAATTGAGAAAAACTTGAAACATAAAAGGTCAAAGTGAGAAAAAAATAAATAACACTGCTTGGTAGCCCGAATTTTCATGGTCCGAATGGCTCGAATGTATCAAAATGGTGTCGATGTCGTTTTGATACATTCCAGCAATTTAGGCCACATGAATTTGAGTTACCAAGAATTTTTCAAAAATAAACTTTAAGGCTCAAAGTGAGAAAGTGGTTAAACATAAAGGGTGCAAAATGTAATTTATTCTAAAATTTATAATATTTTTTACTAGTAAATGTAGTATTGAAATATAATTTAAAGTGGTTGTTTGGGGTGTCCTAAATAAGTGCACTTTTTGTCTTTTTGAACTAAAAAGTTGAGGAAAAAAATATGAATATTTGGGTTAATTTTTTGTCTTTTTACAAAAAAATGTGTAATAAATAATGTGTATAGGGGAATAAAGTTGAGTAGGTTGCACAGCAAATTATTGCCTCCTTCGGGGGCAAAGTGTTTGGACAGTGATCGTCGGTTCGTGAAGGCGACCACGGATCCCATTTTAATAATCTGAACCGTTCAATATGTACAACTCATCGAGTATTGTATGCCTGTAAAAAATCACGTTGATCGGATATCGATAGCTATGATTGTATTAGTTTTTGTTCAACAGTTAACTATCACACCATCCGTTTTATTTATACAAAACTGATTTGATCATATAGTTAACAATATACGATCAACGTGATTTTTTACAGACATATAGTACTCGACGAGTTCTACATATTCAACGGTTTGAATTATCAAAACGGAACCCTTAGTAGACCCCCAAGGGCCCAACATTACCATCAAACTTTGTGGCTTTACATATGTAACTTTTTTTTTTTATCAAAAAGTGTATGACATGCCTTCCTGTTGAGGCAGTATGGCTGACATTCACATTGATAAGAGTATAAAATTGGCCCGCAGCCCATGGGCAGCCAAAAGCCCCCGTGGCCTGGAGCGGGCTCGGCCCGGCCCGTTGACAATGTGAATATTCACATTGACATATTAACATTCACATTGATAGGAGTGTAAAATTAGCCCGCGCCCCGTGGCTGCCGGAAACCTGCCCACGGCCCGTGGGCGGCCCAGGGCGGGCCCGGCCCAGCCTGTTAACAATGTGAATATTCACATTGACATGTTAACATTTGCATTGATAAAAGTATAAAATTGGCCAGCAACCTAGGGTGGGCCCGACCCAGCCCATTGACAATGTGAATATTCACATTGACATATTAACATTCACATTGATAAGAGTGAAAAATTGGCCCGCAGCCCGTGGGCGGCCCGAAGCCCGACCGCAGCCCGACCCGTGACATTGTGAATATTCACATTAACATGTTAACATTAACATTGATAGGAGTGTAAAATTTACTCGCTGCCCGAAGCTTGCTGGCGGCCCGGGGTAGGCCCGGCCCGGCCCGTTAACAATGTGAATATTCATATTAACATGTTAACATGCACATTGATAGGAATGTAAAATTGGTCCGCGGCCCCTAGGCTGCCCGAAGCTTGCCCACGGCCCAAGGCAGGCTTGTTTGGGTCCAGGCCCGAGCCGATGGGTCGAGCCTCGGGTCGGGCCGATGGGCCTGGGCCTAGCCTCAGGTTTGGGTCGGGCTTGGGCAGGCCTAGCCATTTTTTTTTTTAATTCTTTTTAATTTTTTCTACCAAAATTTTGTTATTTTTCACAAAAAAAGACACTAGGCCTCGACGCGAGCCGAGCCTCGGACCGAGCCTTGAATGGGCCTTAACTGGGCCGGTGGGCTGGGCCGGGCTTCAAAGTGATGGCCCAGGCCCTAGCCTAGGGTCTCGGACTAGGCTCGAGCTCGGGCCCAAATGAGTCTTTCCCAAGCCGCGAGTGGGCTTTGGGCAACCTACGTTCTTTTTGATTATTTCATTAAGTCCTATTTGAGGTAAGAAGACCAAAATACCATTTTCATTTACTTATATTCTATTTAGTCCAAATTATTTTCTTATGTTTCAATAAGTCCTATGGGAGACATAATTACCAAAATACCCATAATGTGAATGTTCACATCGTCAATGTGAATGTTCATATTATCAATACGTAGAGGCCCGGGCTGGCCCATATCAAGCCTCATGGGTGTCCGAAAAAATTCGGGCCGGCCCACGGGCCAAAAATTTAGGCCCATGCCCTAGTCCTGGCACAAGGGTATTCGGGCTTTGGATAGGCCGATGGATCGAACCTCGGGTCGGGTCGGTGGGCCTGGGCCTAGCCTTAAGCTTAGGTCGGGCTTGGGCGGGCCTCGCCATTTTTTTTAATTCTTTTTAATTTTTTCTACCAAAATTTTATTATTTTTCACAAAAAAAGACATTGCGCCTCGGGCAGGCTGGGCCTAAAATTTTATTATTTTTCACAAAAAAAGACATTGCGCCTCGGGCAGGCTGGGCCTCGGATCAAGCCTTGAATGGGCCTTAAGCAGGCTGATTGGCTGGGCCATGCTTCAAAGTGATGGCCTAGGCCCTAGCCTAGGGTCTCGGACATGCTCGGGCCCGGACCCAAACGAGCTTGCCCCAGGCCGTGAGAAGGCTTCGGGCAGCCCACGGGCTGCGGGCCAAATCTACATTCCTATCAATGTGCATGTTAACATGTCAATGTGAATAGCCGAGGTCATTGTCACCTTAGTTGCCGGAGTCATGTTGTTAGCCGATGTCATCACTTGTCAAAGTGTCTTGCCGGGTAGCTTGTTAGATACACTTTGTCATAGTCTTATCTTGTCAATCTATCACCTTTTTTAAAAGAGCCAACCAGCCGTTGCCACGTGTCCGAACTGTGTGTTAAGTCAGCCGGCAGAGGGAGAAACCCATCATTTTCTATACTTGTTTTGAAGAGGAGAGAGAAGCTCTAGGAGATGGAGAAGAGTTCTTGAGGGAGAGTAGATTTCCAAGCTTGATTCCTTGAGATCGAACCGTTAGATCCATGTTCTAAGGTTAGATTCTTAATCTGCTCTTGTCGTTCTTTATGTTTATGTTATTGCATTGCATGATTGAATATGATTTGTAATCCATGCATCGCTTTGAAGTTCGGTTTTAGAAAGAGAAAATAGCATTCATGTGTTCATCAAGAAAAGTTATGTTTTGATTCGAAAGTTCATGCCAAGATCTATGTTTTTGTGTTTGTTTTCATATGATTTTCAAGTATGGGTACCCAGGGCCATATTTTCGAACTCATAGCATGAAATCTCAGATTTTGTAATAAAGAAGTTATAATTTTAGCATTCATATTCTTCATGATCTTCATGTTCATGTTCTTCCTGTCCTTCACGAGTGGAAACCCAGATCTCCAGACCTCACTTCCCGAAGTGTAGTCGCCGAGATCACTCTCACCTAGGCCTCACACCTAGGCCAAGCATTGTATCTCACCTTGGCCTACCTTGCATGATCACCTACGCCTTTAGTTGTCTTGTGCGCACCTCGGCATGCAGCCGCACGCCGAAGCCTAAGTAGTCACACCTCGGCTAGGAGGTGTGGGACCTCGGCAAAGACCTGGTTGGTACCCAGCATGTCTTCCTGACATGTAAAACAGTGTTTTGACTACCAGCATGTTTTTCGAGATCATTTGCATGTATGTAAGACTTGTTTCGAGATGTATGTTCAGTATATTTTGCCATGTGTTTGTAGGACCTGGACCCTTGCCTTGAGCCCGACGTCCCAAGAACTATGTGAGTGGTATTTTAAATAAAGTTATGTTATAAGGTTTTGATAAAGCTTTGCCTTGTTTTGATAAAAGTATTTGTTAAGCATGAATGATATCCCTATTTTATGTATCAAGTATAAGCTTTGTTTTGGATGACATTCTTGGAACCGTCCTTTCGTGTTAGGGGATGTTAAGCCTAAGTAACACCATCCTTTCGTGTTAGGGGACGTTAAGCCTAGGTAACATAGTCCATACGTGCTAGGGGACTTTAAGCATTTGTGGCACTAGTCCGTACGTGCCAGGGGACTTTAAGTATTTGTGGCACAAGTCCTTCCGTGCTAGGGGACTTTAAGCCTATGTAGCATAGTCCTTCCGTGCTAGGGGACTTTAAGCCTAGGTAGCACCGTCCTTTTCGTGTTAGGGGACGTTAAGCCTAAGTAGCACCCTTGTTAAGATATCGGCCACCGACGGACTATGAACGAGTGTGCTCGATGCCGAGGTTATGCTTTTGTTTTGCCGGAATGTCATCACTCCATGTTTAAGATTGACGTATGTTAAGTAAGTAAGTAAATAAGTTTTGAAAGACCAAGGTTCGATTGATGTTTTATTTCAAACCAAGCTAAGTTATGTTATGTATGGTTTTGACAAAGATATACTATGTATGTTTTGCAAAGATTTCGGGTATCATTCATTTAACCCCTTTATTACTGGTATCATTCACTGAGTATCCAAGCTCACCCTCCCTATGTATGTATGTAGGTAACAAGCAAGAAGTCGGCTACGCCGAGATGTGTGTTTTGCAAGATGTTTTGGATGCTTGTTATGTCGGCAATAATTATGTCGATAATCCTGAAGATTATGTTTCTTGACTTGTATTTCATGTACTTTATTCATGCCGGCTTGAGAAGCCTTTTACCAAGATGTAGTATGTATTTTTGTACTTCATTTCTATTTGTATTCAAAGCTATGTAAAGTTGTATGCCATTCCATTGACTTATGCACAGCTCTTATGGACTGCTTAGCTTGAAATTTATTGCTTCCGTATTTGTAAGCCCCATATGTATACTCTGATTGTGTGTGGATTTTTGAAAGTTGGCCTTCGGTAATCACGAATTACTGGCCATCATGGCACCATTCTACTAGGGGCGGAATGGGGCCGTGACAGATTGGTATCAGAGCACAAGTTCCTTATAGTACGTTATTCACACACTTTGAGTCCTAAAGAGTATAGGATGTCCCTTAGAAGAATGTTAGGAATGCATCATGTTGCTTGCTACTTGACAAGGTGTGCATCATCTCGGCATGAGCATTTGTTACATCGGCATGATCATGTTCACTTGCATACATGTTCATTTGTTCGTTTTGTTCTAAGAGTCACAACCTGCATACTCCTAGCATCATGAGAAGAGGCAGACCCCCAGTTGACCGTGATCAGTCCGAAGACAGAATAGACAGATTAGAAAGATTGGTTGAAGGTTTGGCCAATGAGTTAAGGCAAGCAAGGCAACAAAACACCGGTACCACCTCCACCCAAGCTGAGCAGACAGCTGGCCGACATGCAGTTCCCCCGCCGCCAGTACCACAAATGCCCCCGCAGCCAGCTTTGTATGAAGATGACACATTGACCCTGATCAGAGAATTCAAAAAGATGAAGCCGCCGAAGTTCCATGGAGGTGTAGAGCCGATGAAAACAGAAGCATGGATTCTGGAAATGGAGAAGTTGTTCGAGGTTTTTCCCAACACTGACGCTCAGAAGGTGTCACTGGCAGCATTTACATTGGAAGACGACGCTCGTAGATGGTGGATGATGATTCGAGAAGGCAACCCAGACTTGACTTGGGCCAGATTTTTGGAGCTGTTCTATGACAAACACTTCCCACTCAGTGTCCGGGATCGCAAGACTACAGAATTTCAAATGTTGACACAGGGTAGTAAAACAGTGGCAGAGTATGATCGTGCTTTTACCGAGTTGGCAAGGTATGCACCTCACATGGTCGACAATGAGTACAGAAAAGCTAGGAAGTTTGAGAGTGGACTTCGAGGGCCAATACAGGACCAGGTTAATTTGCTCAACATGCCGACGTATGCTGGAGTGTTAGATAAAGCCATCCTTGCAGAGGCCAACCTGAACAGAAGTCAAAGTTTGGGGAAGAACCAGAGAAAGAGGCAGACCTATGACAAACGCGAAGAAGAGGCAGACCCGAATGACGCCGAGGAGAAGACAAGGGAGGATAGTCCCAACAATGCAAATCAGGAAGGTGGCACTAGGCCGACATGTGCAAGTTGCGGGAAGTTACACTTTGGAATTTGTCTTCGAGCAACTGGAGCATGTTTCGGATGCGGTGAGATGGGTCATCGTATTAAGGATTGTCCCAAGGCAAAAGCTAGAAAAGATAAGGAGAGGTGAGAGCTTGACATTCGGAGTCGCTTTGGGGAACAAGGTAAGCGAAGTTTTGGGACCAAACTTCTTTAAGGAGGGAAGGATGTAACAACCCATACTCATGTTATAGTCATGTTCATATTCATTTACATAGCTTTGCCTTGTTAAGTTTGTATGCATGAATCTTGTCTTGCTTTGTGTTTATGTGTTATGTCTAAGTGTTGCTTGCATGCCTTGTCCTTTCCCTGCTATGTTAAGCCTAGGTTATGTCAAGCCTAGATCATCTCAAGCCGAGGTCATCTTGAGTTGTCTTGGAACCCCTTTGCTGGACCTTCACCTTTGACCTAACATATTGGCCGAGATGTCATTATCTAGGCCGAGATGTTACCTTTGCATCCAAGTGACCTTGTCCTGGAGTGATATGACCTAGACCGAGGTGTGGCACATCTAGGCCAAGGTGTGGCACAGCTTAGTCAAGTGTTGTCCTTCCTAGCCGAGGTCATTGTCACCTTAGTTGCCGGAGTCATGTTATTAGCCGATGTCATCACTTGCCGGAGTGCCTTGCCGGGTAGCTTGTTAGATACACTTTGTCATAGTCTTATCTTGTCAATCTATCACCTTTTTGAAGAGAGCCAACCAGCCGTTGCCACGTGTCCGAGCTGTGTGTTAAGTCAGCCGGCAGAGGGAGAAACCCATCATTTTCTATACTTGTTTTGAAGAGGAGAGAGAAGCTCTAGGAGATGGAGAAGAGTTCTTGAGGGAGAGTAGATTTCCAAGCTTGATTCTTTGAGATCGAACTGTTAGATCCGTGTTCTAAGGTTAGATTCTTAATCTGCTCTTGTCGTTCTTTATGTTTATGTTATTGCATTGCATGATTGAATATGATTTGTAATCCATGCATCGCTTTGAAGTTCGGTTTTAGAAAGAGAAAATAACATTCATGTGTTCATCAAGAAAAGCCATGTTTTGATCCGAAAGTTCATGCCAAGATCCATGTTTTTGTGTTTGTTTTCATATGATTTTCAAGTATGGGTACCCATGTCCATGTTTTCGAACTCATAGCATGAAATCTCAGATTTTGTAATAAAGAAGTTATGATTTTAGCATTCATATTCTTCATGATCTTCATGTTCATGTTCTTCCTGTCCTTCACGAATGGAAACCCAGATCTCCAGACCTCACTTCCCGAAGTGTAGTCGCCGAGATCACTCTCACCTAGACCTCACACCTAGGCCAAGCATCGTATCTCACCTTGGCCTACCTTGCATGATCACCTACACCTTTAGTTGTCTTGTGCGCACCTCGGCATGCAGCCGCACATCGAAGCCTAAGTAGCCACACCTCGGCCAGGAGGTGTGAGACCTCGGCAAAGACCTGGTTAGTACCCAGCATGTCTTCCTGACATGTAAAACAGTGTTTTGACTACCAGCATGTTTTCCGAGATCATTTGCATGTATGTAAGACTTGTTTCGAGATGTATGTTCAGTAGATTTTGCCATGTGTTTGTAGGACTTGGACCCTTGCCTTGAGCCCGACGTCCCAAGAACTATGTGAGTGGTATTTTAAATAAAGTTATGTTATAAGGTTTTGATAAAGCTTTGCCTTGTTTTGATAAAAGTATTTGTTAAGCATGAATGATATCCCTATTTTATGTATCAAGTATAAGCTTTGTTTTGGATGACATTCTTGGAACCGTCCTTTCGTGTTAGGGGATGTTAAGCCTAAGTAACACCGTCCTTTCGTGTTAGGGGACGTTAAGCCTAGGTAACATAGTCCGTACGTGCCAGGGAACTTTAAGCATTTGTGGCACTAGTCCGTATGTGCCAGGGGACTTTAAGCATTTGTGGCACAAGTCCTTCCGTGCTAGGGGACTTTAAGCCTATGTAGCATAGTCCTTCCGTGCTAGGGGACTTAGGTAGCACCGTCCTTTCGTGCTAAGGGACGTTAAGCC
>NW_021028814.1:0-10409 GCF_004153795.1 Camellia sinensis | reverse complement strand
GAAATTTCGTAGTGTGATTGTGTTGCTAATCCTCTTGATGATGACTCCTGATCACTCATTTCTACTTCTACGATTATGTCCTCTACATGTTTACAATAAGACACTTCAAGTTCTCAAGGTTTGGGAAGTTCTGCACAAAGCAGGGAAAATATTCCTATACTGGAACATCTACAGAAGTACAATTTCTTAAGGTTAAAGGAAAGACTGTATGGAGGAACAACTCCGTCAAAGAATGCCTAAAATTGGGTAATTCAAGAAACAATAATGACTCAACAGTTCATAGTGGGATTTGACAGTCTTCTAAGAAGGATGATGACAAGAAAATGGATTCTATCCTATACAGTATCAGAGATGACATGTTTCTATAATCTCTACCATCCCTCAATGACAGAATATCTGATAAACTAATGAGATTGTGGCCATTTTTAATCTCAAGGAACGCTATGTTTCTGGGGAGCACTAGCAAATCGTATTCCACTTTCAAAAAGTTCAGGACTCAACATTAACACGAACTTCATTTCCCATAGTGCTGATGGCATATTCTAAATTATTTCCCACTATAAGGCAGTAGTTTTCCAAGCTTTGACATTGTTGAGACGTCACATAACTAGTAAGCCTTCTGCACATTCATAAGTGAACTCGGGAACTTTTTAATTGCCTCAAGCATAAGATCTCTTTTTGCTGACACTTTTGCTCTTGTTGCATCAATTCTAAGCATTGGAGTTGGGACAGTCTGCATAACTTCCAGCAAGGGAATGTCTGTAGACTGTTATTCCAGGAGATGTCGACATTGCTGAGGTTAACCAATTTCTTCTATACCTTGGGTGCTTCTTCTATCTGACTTCTTTTCAATTTTAACTCTTTCAATGCCTTTTAGTTTCTCCACAGTGACGGCACATACTTCAGTCTTACACAGTCCTTCAGTAACAATGTATGCAAATTCACCAACTTGGAGAAGGAATCTGCAGAGACTCTATGTAGGTGCCGGACAAATCCAATACATGAGATGATGCATATGCACAAAGAAAGAATCTGGAATTCGTAATAATGGGTTATATCCCAGTAACAAGGTGATGAGCTGAGGGCAAATGGGTGGTCTAAAAGAAGTCTTTCTATCTTAGGAAACCCTCTCAAGATCCTCAGACCAATCTTCGTATGTACTCTTTCTAAATCCCTCACCAGCTTTTTGCCATGAATTGAGGACTAGTTGATGTTATTTTGAGAGCCATTATCTTTTATCAAATCATGCAACTCACGAATTCTTCCTTATGTATGTTGGTAATGACTCTCCAACAAGCAAGGATTTATGAGTTTATTAATATAAGCGTGACCTTTGTCAACATTGCTTCTATACTGTTCATCTCAGCTATTAGTCCCCTCGGCAATCCAATATTCTATCAGCTCTTCCCTAGGGATGATATCGTCTTCTGGATACCAAATCACAATACAAGAAAAATGTTGGAGCTTTTCTTCATTTTAGGTGACTTATAACTAATTTTAGTCGCTCGAACATCCATACTTTCCAATTGTCCATGATCTTTTTGTTGAACTTGGTCAATTCACATTAATGATTTCTCCTACTCACAAATGTCATTTTAACTCCCCTTCATACTGCCAGCTATAGTAGTGATTGCAAAGAGGCAGACGTTGCACAATTCTTTGGAAAACTTTTGTTTGCAATTTCTTTCACCTTTTGGAGTAAGAACTGTCTGATGTTCTTCAACCTTGCTCAAAATTAGATTCAGTGCTTCATCTTCCGTGAGAAGCTCCACTTTGACAGTCTGCACTCCATCTTCCTACCACACTTCTAACGATCGTGTAGTTAACACTAGTTTACATCCATTAGATTAATGGATGGTTCTAGAAGTACCCACCTTATCCAGAAAAATGCTTTCCACAGATCATACTTAAGATGAGCACATACCTCTTCTTTGGAAAAAACATTGTATACAATTTTGATCTCTTTGTTGTTTAAACTATCCCATAACTCGACAAATCAAGATTCAGTGCCTTTGCTATCTACCTCTGAGATTTCTAGTTTTTATGTTGAAAGCTTTAGATACTGTGACCCAAATAACATCATCAAGTTACAAGTTCATTCAAAGAGTTCATTGTTAATGTGATGCATGATTGGTTGTTTTGCCGATTTCCCCCCCATTCAAAAATGCCAATCCTTCTAACCTCATCATCCATCAAGTATTTCCAAACGTTCTCCATGTTTCCTTGCACTTGTGTTTTCCACAAAAGATCCCATTGTTGGTTATGAAACCGTTCCCACTAGTTTGGAAGTGCATGCAATTAGCAAACGCATTAGAAAATCTACACTTTTCCCTGAGTTTCGCCACCTCCTTGAATCTTCTCCGCAACAAGGTTTTCCCAATTGTATTACAACGTAAGAAGACATTCTTCTTCTTTCCTTACTACTTCCTTGATCTTGTCTTTGCAAAGTTCGCGCACATCACCTTTTAACATTTGCACATCTCCGAGCCAATCTTGATTGACTTGAAATACTACTTTTCAGAGATTCAACTGTCAAGTCTACCAGACTGAAGAGACATATTATAGGGCAAAATGCGTGCTGTGGGATCTCTTGCAAGATATTGTTGTAGACAAGTGTACCTTAATGGAGACTACCCTTGTTTTGACTGATAACGGGCAAGCATCAGCACCACCTGCGCTTAGCACATTTGGGGAGATTAATGAATGTGGGAATCTCTGGATTGGGATGAATTCTTATAGCAAATCCATTCTCAGCCTTTGTTCTCCCTTAAATTACTTAGGTAAAATATTTTATATTCGTATCAGATATAAAATATGGTTCGCTTCCTAATGTGGCAGAAGCCATAAGACATCTGCATCAACTATTTATGGCACAGTAGTGTCAAATAGGTTGGAGCTCACATTGTTGCTTAAATATTTTTGTTAATGGAAAAATAATAGTAGATGCATACGAGGTTACTAAACGAGGGCTGGTTTCTCTATTAATGGTTCAATTTGTATATAGTTTCGTAAGAAAATATAGATATGATAACAAATACATACATATTAGCTGCATTGATGAAAGCTTCTCCTTGCATTTTCATTTAACAGTTGATATCCCTTTTCTGTTACTCTCAAAGCTGTAGAAGACATGAATAAAGTAGGTCAAGAACTTGCATGAAAAATTCGTTACTTTCGCCATATTTTTCAATTTTCTGAATAAAGCATTAAAGAACCACCATGAGTAATGTGTCGTTTTGCATCTTGTCAGTTGCTCCCACCATGTCATGCACAACCACTTTTTCCAAGATCCACCATTGCCGACCACTGCAAACACATTCGGAGAACGGGGAGGTGCATTTTGATTGAAGATAGCTGGCGGTAATACATTGATGTGCTCTTTTTACCATTATTTTGGGAATGAATAAACACAATGTTCGATTTTCGCAACTGGGTTGCACAATGTACTGGTACTGTTTGTTGAAATGTTTGAGTGAATATAATTATTTCATTTTGGCTTGAGTTTGACTACATCCATTTCTTATTTTCCACATCATAGCCAGCATTTTGTGCAGTAGTTTTTTTTTGGCTATGAATTTAAAGGTTATGTGAATTAGAGAATCCATCAATTTTTGTGTTTCTTTTCTTTTCTTTCATTTTGCTCCTAAAATTGAGTTGGAATGGTCAGAAAACTGTATGGTCAACAATTATGAAAACTAGTAATAAACATCAAATTGGAACCACATGTATTTATTTGAATAGTATTAAATAATTTATTTATAAACACTCGCATGGTTTGACTATAAATATATATAGATAATACTATCATACGCATCCTCATATATTTATTTGAATAATATTAAATAATTTATTTATAGGGATCAAAATAATTTAAAGATCAAAACACGGAGACTATGTCATAATTTCCCAAAAAAAACAGAAAAAAAAGAAGAAGTAGAATTCGATGAAGTCAATCCACTATTCTACCAACCAAAACTATGAATTACATGATGAAAGAATTATTTTTGAGCTTTTGCCACTATGCACTCCATCAAACGCCATTACGTGGTTGGGCACTAGTTAATATGTGCCATCTACACATCTAAAAAAAAAAAAAAAAAAAGAAAAAAAAAAGAAAAAAGCTTAATATGTAAACTAAAAGATATTATGTTTGGCGAACACTAATAAATTTTAAATAATAATCATATAAATTGTTTGATATTTTTTTTGTTTTTTTATGGATCCAAAGATCCTATTCTAGCGTAAATTTCATAAAGGGCCAAGTATAAATGCGCGTGTTATGTATTGAGGGATAAAAGTGGGTGTTCTCATAACGTTAAAATTACTAAACATAATTTTTCAAAAAAATTTCTTAATGTGTTTTTTCCATACATAACACTCCAAAAATTTATTGTATTTTTTCCAAACATAACAGTCAAAAAATGTAACACTCTAATATAATACACTAAAAAATTCTTTAGTACACTTCTCTCAAACTAACAATGTAACATTCTAAAAAAAACTCCTGTATTTTTTTCAAACGTAACACTCCAATTTAACATACTAAAAAATTTCTTTGTGTATTTTTCTTACACGAAACATTCTAAAAAAAACTCTTTAGTGTATTTTTTTCAAACGTAATATTCCAATCAATGTAACACATAAAAACTCTTTACTGCACTTTTTCAAAACATAACACTCTAATGTAATATCAGAAAACCACATTAACAAAAATGTAGATATCCACGCTCTACAACCTACACTTCAGCCACCATTCCCTCCAAAAAAATCTTACACCTCACATTTCCATTCTCATCCCAAATATAAATAAGAAAATTAGAAAAATGAATTAAAAAGGATATTCACTTAAACTCAAACGGTGCCAAATCAAATAAATAAACTTTTCAATACAAAAAAGACTAATTGGTTCATAAGCAAACAACTAAATAAATCAACATTCTCTTATATGAAATTTATGAGTAAAATTTTTGATTATCTATTATACCATTACAATTTCTACGACACAAAATAAAAAAAAAATAAAAAAACTTTCGAAAGTTAACTAAAATTAATGAAATTACATGGCCGAAGAAGGTTTTTTTGTGGTGCTACAACTTTTCGCGTGATCATTATTACAGTCATATTTTCAACCAAAAAATAAAATTAAAAATTAACCCAGCATGTTTCAATTGGCTCGCTTTACTTCACCGACATTGATTTCAAATTTTCTTTCAACTGATACAATCATGTGTCATCTAGTGGCTTCACTACAAACAAACACATCCACCTAAAAAAGTCAAGCCAAATGTCTCCTTTGTGATTTAAGCCAAGAAGACCTCACTTGTTCAGATCTGCAATGGGTATAGGTAGTTAATTGTTAGAAATGAAAATGAAACTCAAGCCACAATAAAAATCAGAAAATTAGTAAAACTCAACCAAATGAAACAATACTTCATTTTGGCATTTCAGCAAACAATTGTAATACATTATCGTGTAACCCATATGCGAAATTAGAAAACCAAATTCAAGGTGAAAGAAGGAAACAATGCCTCTGGTTGGGAAGATGAGTTTGGTTGGGTTTGAGACTATTTTAACTCAAAAAAAAAAAAAAAAAAGAATTTTTAGTTTAATAAGATGAAATATCACATTCAACTTATAATTATTACATTCTTTCTTTCACAAAAAATTAAAAAGTCAAAAAAATCATTTTCAAGCCAAACTTTTTAAATCCAAACTAAAATAACAAAAAAAAAAAAAAATCAAAAAATCAACCAACTACTCAAACCAAGGCAATGCAATAGTTGTAGGCTAGTTACGCTCAGTTGCCGTTTCATAAACGTTTGTTTGCCTGGGATATGCTTTAGCTGACTTGGCTGGGTCTACTCACATTGTACCAGATGTCACTTTCTGATTGGTTTGGGGCGATGAATGAATAATAATCTCTCCTTCCTAGGGTGAGCATGGTCCGGATTGGACCGGATTGGGATAAAACCAGGACCAATCCGTTATCTACGGTTCTTAAAAAATTGGAACCAATCCAATCCGTTTAAATCATGGAACCAATCCGAACCAATCCATTTAAATACGGATTGGATCGGTTTAGGACCACAGATTCACATAATTAAATAACAAAAATATATTTATAACACTTTAATTTTATAAAAATATAAACATAGCGCTATATTAGTTCCACAATAGCAACATATTTTTCTATAATAGCGATATACTGTTCTAAAATTTAAACAACCATTGGTTTCACTACAAGTATTTAAACCATTACAACTTAAAACTAAAAACCAACAAACAACAGGAATAAAAGAAGATATTATATGGTTTTAGGTTTGAGTTTAGATTTTATATAGAATTAAGAGAAGATACTATGGGGGAGGATGTATAATAAAAATATAGACTATTTCTATACGGTTCGGATCGGTTCCAATCCGGAACCGTGGGGTTCAATCCGGAACCAATCCGTAAACTACGGATTTTTAATTCTTCAATCCGGAACCGAACCGCGGATTCAAAAAACCAATCCAAACCTATTGGATTGGACTGGACTGGATCGAATTACGGATTTTACGGATTACTTGCTCAACCCTACTCCTTCCCAACCCTTTCCTCATAATTATTGTTCTCTCTCTACAAAAGTCATCACAACAGTCTTCCCAGTCACTTCCTCACAGTGACCTCGTTATTCACACTATATTTTCCATCACTCCCCTTCTCATCTTTTCCATCGCAATTGTTCTTTCTCCATTTGATATTTCAAACCCCTCGGAAGAAGTTACGGACTTGATCTGCTTTTTGATTTTTTGCAACAAGGTATGAAAACTCTTGTTTTTGTTTTATCACTTTACAATTGTCATTGTGTGAGATCTTGTCCGTTTGATTTCAATTTTATTTTTTTATTTTTTTTATTTTTTTCTGGTCTGTGCTGTGCTGTGCTTGAAGTTTATATGCATTTTAAGAGTTTAATTTAGGTGATTTTTCAGAATTTAACCACGTCTCTATCATTGTTTTTTGGGTATACTTTCAATCCTGATAGTAGGATCTCATAAGATTATGGAATCCTGATCTGGATCTATCCTATTGATCTAATTTTTAATCCTTGTTTTGTATTATATGAGCTAATTTATTGTAAATTTTATATTTGTATATTTTTTATCGGGATAGTTGAATCTCAAAGGATTGTGAAATCTCGATCCAGATCCGATCCACCAATCTAAATTTTTAATCATTGTTTTGTAACAGAGAGATAATTTATTGTAAATTTTATGTTTGTTACTAAGTACCAATTTTATGTAGTCCAAATGAACAAAAAAAAATAAGCCAGATATTGAAACTAAATAAACAAACCAGGGAAACACATTTAAATATTGAAGTAATATAAGAAAACTAACTAGTCAAAAAAAAAAAAAAAAAATTGAAGCCTTAGCAAGGGTTTGGAGAGAACAAAATATACACAATTTTATCTTAAATTTTGAATAGCATATTTTCGTGACCTAGGAATCACGGATATGAATATGAATATGAATATGAATATGTTACAAAAATGAAATATGACAAAATTTATAAAAGTAAGGTACAGGTATAATTAGGATACATTTGTAAAAAAAAATTATTATTTTTAATTATTGGTAGTGAGTTACACAGGCTCAAGCATGTTAAAAAACTATAATATAATTTTATAATGTAAAATACTAATATTTAAGAATTAGGAATTAATTTAAGTCATTAGGTAATTTATTTCTTCAATTTCAATCGGTTTAACATATATTTTGCTTCAATATCAAGTCCAATCTAGCTATATATTATATAAGGAAAATGGTGTTTTTAGTGAGGAACTTTGTGAGAGTTTTAATATTTTATACTAATTTTCTTGATTTTCTTAATTTTAAACAATTAAGAAAATCTCCATTTGTTAGCTTTTATTTGACAATTCCACATCGGGAAAAGAAGGAAAATAAAAAAAAAAAGTAGTTTTACTCATATAAAGGGAATCTTATACTCCTATGTCATTTAGTATTTTCTTGATTTTCTTAATTTTAAACAATTAAGAAAATTTTCATTTGTTAGCTTTTATTTGATAATCTTACATCGGGAAAAGAAGAAAAAAAAAAGTTGTTTTACTCGTATAAGGGAATCTTATAGTCCCAGCCCATTTAGTAAGGAGCCTTGTGAGAGTTTAAATATCTCATCCTAATTTTGGCCTTGTGAGAGTTTCAATATCTCATCCTAATTTTCTTGATTTTCTTAATTTTAAACAATTAAAAAAATCTTCATTGGTTAGCTTTTATTTGATAATCCCACATCAGGAGGAGAAGAAGGGAAAAAAATTAGTTATTTTATTCATATAAAGTGAATCTTATACTCCCATCCTATCTATCTATAATATATATATAATCAAATGTAGTTATTTTGTCAAAAGTCTCCAAATATTTATTCCTAAATTCTCATAATTTTAAAACACTCTCTTTCCTACGTGGCAACCTTATTTGATTGCCTTTCATGTTTTCTATTTTTCTTCATTTTTTATTTGTTTGATTAATTAAAATTAAAATTAATTTCATTACTTATGGATAAAGATTTGAATTTCAAAATTCCTCCATATAGATAAACATATAAAAACTGAAAATTAATTTTATAATCTACAGATAAAGATAAAAAATAAACAATTAATTTAAAAAAAATTAATTTCATAACTTATAGATAATTTAAAATTTCTTCCCATAAATAAACAAATAAAAGTTGATAAATAACTTATAAAAATTAATTTCATGGCCTACAAATAAAGATAAAGATTAAATAATTGATTTTTTTTTAAAAACAAAATTACTCTCTTTCCCCTCCCCTCTCATTTCGTACTTTAATTAAAAATTTATAAATAATTTATGAAAATTTATTTCATGACCTATAGATAAAGATAAAAATTTTAAAAATTATTTAAAAATAATAATTTCATGACTTATAGATAAATAAACATATAAAAATTGATAAATAATTTATAAAGATTAATTTCGTGGCCTACAGATAAAGATAAAGATAAAGATTAAATAATTGATTTTCAAAAAATTAAAAACATATATATCTATCAAAAATTAAAATATTTTAAATTTTTTATCTTATGAAATGCTCTTATCTATAATTTCTTATCTCCTATTAAATTCTTAACATTCTCTTGATAATTTTTATTATTATTTGTTTGATTTGAAATAAACTAAAGATTGATCTGATTAAAGATTAAAAGACTGAGATTGTTTAATTAGAAATAAACTTTCCGTCCAAATAATTGTTAACTTTTATTTTATAATCCCACATCGGAAAAAGGAAAAAAAAAGTGAGTTGTTTCACTTATATAAAGTGAATCTTAATAGTGTAGTATTGTGCATATTTCAATTCAAGACAGTTTAATTTTTAAAATTAAAATAATATTTAAAAGGTTTAATTAATTAATTTTTGTATAGATTGGTTGGTCATTTGACCTAACCGATTAGGCTGAACCATTTTGGGTTTAACCAATTCACTAGTTTAATCGCGATTTCTCATACTGATTTTATTAATTTTAAACAATTAAAAAAAATTTCATTGGTTAACTTGTAATTAACCATATAAAAATAAAACTCTAATTAGTTTATGATTTATTTTATAATCTCACACTGGGAGAAAAAGAAAAAGCAAAATTTGTTTCACTATCTATATAACCAAATGTAGTTGTTTTGTCAAAAGCCTCCAAATATTTATTTCTAAATTCTCATAATTTTAAAACACTCTCTTTCCTACGTGGCAACCTTCTTTGATTGCCTTTCATGTTTTCGATTTTTCTTCATTTTTTATTTGTTTGATTAATTAAAATTAAAATTAATTTCATTATTTATGGATAAAGTTTGAATTTCAAAATTCGTCCATATAGATAAACATATAAAAATTGAAAATTAATTTTATAATCTACAGATAAAGATAAAAATAAACAGTTAATTTAAAAAAATTAATTTCATAACTTATAGATAATTTAAAATTTCTTCCCATAAATAAACAAATAAAAGTTGATAAATAACTTATAAAAATTAATTTCATGGTTTACAAAAAAAGATAAAGATTAAATAATTGATTTTTTTTATAAAAAAAAAAAAAAACAAATACTCACTTCAAACCCCCCCTTCATTTCAAACTTTAATTAATTTCATTATAGATAAACATATAAAAATTCATAAATAATTTATGAAAATTTGTTTCATGACCTATAGATAAAGAAAAAAATTTTAAAAATTATTTAAAAAAAATAATTTCATGACTTATAGATAAATAAACATATAAAAATTGATAAATAATTTATAAAGATTAATTTCATGGCCTCCAGATAAAGATAAAGATTAAATAATTGATTTTCAAAAAATCAAAATAATAAAATTTAGATAAAGATATGATTTGTT